>RJWJ010006499.1:0-62241 GCA_004363605.1 Indri indri | reverse complement strand
AATAGTGGTATAGATATGTTTGTTGCTACTCCCTGAGTTTGATGGCCAAAAATTATGACCTGGTCAGTATCTTAAAACTTTATTTATATCATGTCACCAGGATGAAAGCTGAAGTTTGTTAAATATACATCAGTGCTTTTTTAAATGTTGTAACCATCAATTCTGTTACACACACATTTGGTAGAAGAATGTTGATGACACCATAATAGCTCAGACAATATATAGCTTAGAAATAATTTTCTAATTCTTAATATGAAATACCTACAGTTTGTATGACCTCCGAATATTCATTAATCATTCATCATATAATTAATCAGCAAGTATTTAGTGAACATCTACCATATACCTGGCACTTACTAGACCAGGGGTGGGAAACCTATGGCCTTAAGGCCACATGTGGCCTTCTAGGTCCTCAAGTGCGACTTTTTGACTGAATCTAAATTTTCCAGGACAAATCCTTGTGTTTTTATTAATATATTTTTGTTCATCTTTTATATTTTTATTTTATCTTTAAAATGAACATATTTAAAATACCAAAGAATAAAATAAGTTTCAATGAAATAATCCTCCCAGACTGACCAGCACAATTAGAACATTAGTAAGCCATAAGGGCTAAATTGATGGCTGCTATGCTCCTGATTTAATTCTAACTTCCCTGCCTGACTGGCACCACTACCGCAGGAGGCTGGTTGGCGAGAGTTTATGGGAGTTGAGTACATCAGTCTATTATCAGCTTTTGACAATGGTGCACTGTGTTTCTGTTTGGAGTGGACTTTGTGAGTAGTTGCACAGCTCAACGGTGCTTTCTAACTCTGTCTGCTCAACAGCCCATTGTGTCAAAGAAGAGCTGGAGAATGCAGAAAGAAGAAAACAGATTTTTTTAATGAGGATTGGGAATTGCAATATTATCTTTTTTCTGCTAAAGATAAGGTGATTTGCTTGCTTTGTGATACTTAAATATTAACATTAAAGAAATTCAATGCTCATCAACATTATAACACTTATAAGAACCAAAAATATTTTAAATTAGAGGGAGAGGCACAAAAGGTTGTAATGTAGAAATTAAAAGATGAAAAGCAAAATCAAAGACAATTCTTTCAAGCAGCAATAAGACCTGGAAATAAAGCCGCTGAAGCAACTTATAAAGTAGCTTATATGTTCAGGAAAAAAGGGAAGTCATTCAGTGATGTAAAAATTGTGAAAGAATGCATTGTCAAAGTTGTAGGATGCTTAGACCCCAATAACATTTCAAAGTACGAACAACTGCCTCTTTCAAGGAGAACCATAACTGATCAGCAGCATGAATTAGCCTTCAATTTAACAGAATAACTTCATGCAATACTTCAAAAGGAAAATATATATTATTCAATTGCTTTGGATGAATCAACTGATACTACTGACTTGGCGGTTTATATTAATACTTCATTCAGGTCGTAACAGAAGATTTTTCTGCCACGAAGAGTTACTTGCTTTGGGCACTCTTGGGAACAGAACATGGGGAATAGATATCTTCAACATCTTTCAAGATAAATGTCATGAAGTTGGATTGAATTTGGTAAATTTAATGAGCGTATGTACAGATGGTACCCCTTCCATGACAGGAAAACATGAAGACTTTATTGTACAGATAAAAAAGTATTAATCCAGATGCTCTCATTTCTTTTCATTGTATCTTGCATCAGCAAAATCTCTGTGCCAAAGCTACTATTTTATGTGACACTTAGCAACAAATTATAAGTATTGTTAACTGTACTTGTTAACAAATGCGACATGGCAGTGTCAGTTTCATAACATGCTAAAGTTGAACAATGAGGTATTTGGTGTGGATTTGCTGTATCATTCTAAAGTGTGTTGGCTATCGCAGGGACAGGTGTTAGTCAAAATTTATCTCTGCAAGAACAGATAGCTAAATTTTATGAAGATCAGAATCAGCAATATGAATTATTAAAAGATTTCCATAGGAATGCAGCATTTCTGTGTGATGTCATGTCAAATCAAAATGACCATTTCTTTGCAAGGCAAAACTAAGTCTATATATGATATGTGGCAAAAAATATCTTTTTTCAAAACACTTCTTCAAAAGGAAATTTTGGATGAACATTTTCCTGTTAGCAAAGGTCATTGATGAGCAGGATGATATTATATATGCAAATAATTTGATGAATACTCAGCTGTCATAGACCTATTAATTGGAGAAACAATGAAAGGTTCATGACTTTGAGAATCATGACATCACACTCAAATTAGCATTTCAACCTCACCTAGTTAATATAACCAAGGCGCCTCTAAAGAACTACAGATGGAATTGCTTGAGCTCTCAGTAGATGACATTTTAAAGTTATTGTTTGCTGCTAAGAAAGATCCAATGGAAACATGGAAAAATGCAATAGACTACCCATGCCTTTGGCAACATGCCTGAGAAATGCTTTCTTGCTTTTCAACCACTGATTGCGGCAAATCTACTTTCTCTTACCTAACCCAAATCACGATGCCCTTAAGGTCACAAATGACTGATACCCATCTAGAGGATCAACTGAAACTGCTGACTTCCATGTCGCAACCAAATATTCAAATGCTTTCCAACAAAAAGCAGACACAACAAAGTCATTAAAAGGTTAGTTAACTTTAAAATTAACGAACAGTTTTCATTTCTTGGAATTATTAAGTACATAATAGATGTTTACAAAATAATGTACGTTTTTAAGTATATCTAATTGAAGTTTCTTGAATGTGGGTTTATTTGATTACAGCTAAATGTGGCCTCCAACATGAAAAGGTTCCCCACCCCGTTAGACTCTGGAAATACAACAGTTAACAAAACAAAGTCCCTACTCTCCAGCAGGGGGAGCTCACATCCCAGAGGAGAAACATGGACAATAAACAAATAAGCACATATATTTAAAACATACAGGGTGCTGACAAGTGCTATGATGAAAAACAAAGCAAGATAAGGAAATAGATATTGTTTGAAGGGATGATCTTGGAGTGGTAAACAGGTCTCTAAAATGAGGTGAGAGTTGAACTGAGTCAACAACGCTATGCGGGAACAAGTTATGCAGATATCTAGGGGTTATCAAGGGAACAGGAGCAAAGGCTTTTAGTAAGGAGTGTTCAGGATCAGGAAGGGCCAGATGGTTGGAGTGGAGAGAGGCCAGTGAAGACAGAGAATGCAGGGCCTTGTAATTCATTGTAAGGACTTTGGATTTTATTTTGAGTGAGATGGGAATCCTTTAAAAGGTTTTGAGCAAAGAAGGGTTATGGTCTGATTGAGATTTTGAGGGGACCCTTGTAGTTGCCGTGTAGAGAAGAGAGGAAGGGCTAGGGGAGAAACAGGGCACTGGGTGGGAGGTTATTATAATTGTGCAGGTGACAGATGACAGTGGTTGGACTGGGTGGTGACATGAACTGTAACTGTTTTCATGTGGCTCAGCACACAAGAAGTAAGTTTGTCTTTAACTGTATATCTTTTCTAATCCTAAAGGGATCTAGTACCACCTAATTATCCATCTCACAATAGGTGCTGCTAGCCAAGGCCTCTTATAATGAAAAACACAAGCTAATTAAACTAGGATTTATTATATGGTTTACTTTTATAGCTCAAAACCTAGACATAGCCATGTTATAATTACTAATAAGGGGTCCTGGCTATGATTCAGGATGACTCCATGAGGCAGTGCTTCCTTTAGTTTTGAAGAATTGATGGAACTCTATTTCGAGCTGAGTTATGTAGAACACTAATCTTTCAGCAATGGCTTGATTTTCATTCCTCTGTTTCCATCATTGGATTGCTTTGTTGCAACGGGAATGAACACAAACAAACGTAACTCTATGCCTAACAATTCAGGGCAACAACTGCATATAAACAAAGCTGAGCTCACAATGGGTTCTCCATTAACTGTGGGAATGACAACTGAGTGATGACTTTGAGCATTTAAAAATCAACACGTTCAAGTGCTAAGGACACATGGTGAATTAGATGACTATGAATACCCTCCAAGTTCACTTACTTTTCTAATTTACTGCCAGGGAGTAGCTTAGGTGCAGGATGAATGAAGCTTATTATTTTGTCTCTGCCTTCCATTTCTCTGCCATTTTTTGAAGTTCACTTTAATATTAAGTTTGGAATATTTTTTTCCTCTCCAACATTCCCCAAATTCATTAGTTGATTTTTGACTATTAGCTTCTCTTAAAAAAACAAAAAGAGGGATATTTTTTATCATGGCAAAGAGGTCCTTTTGGTAAGACTAATCTTTCTTCTTTTACTATTTTTTGATAGTTATAACTTATATAAAGGAAAATATACAGATTTAAATATACCATACAGCTTGATGAATTTTATATATGTATACACTCATGCAACTACTACCCAGATCAGGATACAACATATTTACAACAGTCCAAATAACTCTTTCTGCACCCTACCAGTCAACATCCCACCAAAGGAAATCATATTGACTTCTATGTCCATAGTTTTGCCTGTTTTTGAACTTCATACAAACGGAATCATATAGATTGTACTGTCTGCCTTCCATATCCATGGATTCTACATCCGTGGATTCAACCAACCATGGATTGAAAATATTTGGAAAAAAATTGTGTCGGTATTGAACATATACAGACTTTTTTTCCCCTTGTCATTATTCCCTAAACAATATAGTATAACAACTACTTACATAGCATTTACACTGTATTAGGTATTATGAGTAATTTAGAGATGATTTAAAGTAAACAGGAGGATGTACGTATGCAAATACTAGGCCATCGTACATTAGAGACTTGAGCATCTTTGGATTTTGTTTTCTGAGGGAGATCCTGGAACCAGTCCCCTGTGGATACCAAGGAATGACTATATTCTTTTGTATCTATCTTCTTTTACTCAATGATATGTATATGAAATTCATCCAAGCTGTCACACATAGCAGAAATATATTTTTGTCACTGCTTAGTATTTTTCACTGTTTAGTATTCCGGTATGTAAATATCCTGTAATTTATTTATCCATTATACTGTCTGTTGACTTTGGTAGTTTCTAGCTTTGGGCTATTACAATTAAAGCCGCCGTGGACATTCTTATACATGTCTGTGGGTGGATATAAGTACTCACTTAGATTGGATCTTTACCTAAGGGTTGAATTGCTGCATCAGAGGTTCTGTGTATACTGACTAATTGCATCAAACAAAAGTGCTTTATATTATTGGATAGAGAATAAATTAGTACCAGAAAGACCATAGTGTTAGATGATTGATTTGATAGATGTTTAATTAAATTACTTGGAATTGTTTGCTTGGTTATTATTATTTTGCTCTTCATAAAAGGCAATGAGAAATCACAGTGAAATATTACCTCACAGTTGTTAAGGTGGCCACTACTGAAAACATAGAAAATAACAAGAGTTATATGGAGAAATTGGGACTCTGCACACTATTGGTGGGAATATAAAATGGTGCAGCAGCAATGGAAAACAGTCTGGAGGTTCATTAAAAATGGAATCACCATATGATCTAGCAATCCCACTTCTGGCTACATATCCAAAAACATTGAAACAGGATCTCAAAGGGACGTTGGCACACCCATGTTCATTGCATTATTATTCACAATAGCCGAGAGGTAGGAGCAGCCTTAATGTCCATCAACAGATGAATGGATGAATGAAACATGGTATGTACATACGATGGAATATTATTCAACTTTAGAAAAGAAGGAAATCCTGTCATGTCGACATGGACGAACCTTGATGGCATTTTGGTACATAAAATAAGCCAGTCACAAAAAGACAAATACTGCCCGATTCTATTTATATGAGGTATTTAAAATAGTCAAACTCTCAGAAATAAAAAGTAAAATAGTAGTTACGAAGGTCTGGAGAGAGGGAGAAGGAGGTGTTTAATGGGTACAGAGTTTCAGATATGCAAGATGAAAAGTTTCCAGAGAGCCTTTGCTCAGCAATGTGCACGGTACAATACACTTAAAAATGGGTAAGACGGTTTTTAAAAAGGAGAGAGAGAGATGTTATTTTAAAACAACACCCCATAGCTTTGATTAAAAAATATTCCTCTCTTATTTCCGATAAACAGGTCTTAAAGAAAACGGATGCAAACTGGTATCTACTAGATTTATGTGTTTCAGAAGCTTTTGTGGAACATACATGTACTTGCTCAGACAGGTTTCTCTACTCCCTTCTTACCACATGAATCGTTTTGGGGGAAATAAGAACCTTGAAATTGAATAAACTTATGGAACTAATTGAAAAAAAAGGTGCTGGAAACTACAGAAAGAGTCTGTTAGACAGTTACTTTCTAGCTCTTTCTGATTAAATAAAGCTATTTTTGTACTTCTGATCTTTGCATGAAATAAATGAAAAACCCCAAAGTTGTAGTGACTCGTGAGTAAACTTGGTGAAGCATTCTGGCCATGCCCTAGCAGGTTGCAGATTTTCAACAGATGTGACTGAGCGTAAAGACCTCTTGACAACAGCTGTGCTGCTGCCAGCCGCCTGCGCCTGTGGAACGAATGCTACCTCTGCCGAGGAACAACTGCCTGCAGTTCCCGCTGTGGGCACAAGAACTTTATGAGCAAAGCTGAGGCTTTAGCAGGACATCATACCTTTCCCAAAATGGTCATGAATTTGGGTAGGCCAGAGAGCGTCGTAGGCATGCAATTCTGTTGATGAATGGCAGGCTTTCCGGCCAAGAATATTATTGGCTCTAAGTTGTCCTAAATTCAGCTTCCTGACGTGACCTCACTTGAAAATAGAGTGGGTCATTCATATTCTCAGAGTCATCATTTATTGTTATGGAATTTGTGAATTAATTTTTATGTCTATTGGGGCATTCTTTGGGGTTAGTCCTAGGCCGTCTTTGACCTTGGGCCACATACTGCCTTCCCTACCCTTGTCATGGGCTCCAGGATCTAATTTCAGAATAAAAATTGGAAAGCTGCCTCCATTCTGCCACTTCCTAAATAGGCCCAGATAATAACATTGTAATGGCCAAAATAAGAAGCATTATTTTTCTTATTAGTACTCTAGTTTTCAGTAAACCAGATAATCTAAATGGTAATACTACTCATTTTCCACAGGACTAAGTACAATTATTTTTATTTAGAATGAAAAGAATAGTGTAAACAATTTTTTTCCCTGAATTTAATTTTTTCTTTTTTTTTTCTTTTCCTTTCTCCCTCCCTCCTTTCCTTCCTTCCTTCTTTCTTCTCTCCCTCTCCCCATTGCATCTCTCTTTACCAGTTGAGCTAATTTGGAATAGAAGTCATGAATTTGGACTCTGGAGTTAGACAATCCCAATTTGGCTGCCGCTAGCTTTCTAACTCCGGGGAACCTCTTAGCCCCTCAATGTATCTGTTTCTTCTGAGATAAAGATGATAATATCATATCCCTTAGAGTTGCTGTGATGGTCATGTAAGATGTTTTGTGCCTGGCCTATAGTAAACACTTGATAAATGTTAACTACTATATATCACTAATACGTTGTGGTCAGAGCATGAGAAACATCAAGAACATTGATTAGAAGTAAGAAAAAAATAAGGAAAAAGCTCATAAGAGCAACCACATTGCTACAGATGATGACAAAACTATTGCAAGGGATCTTAAAACTTTACAAATTAGATACACAGGAAAAAAATGAGAAGTAAGAAAAATATATAATTTTGGTCAAGGAAACAAGAATAAGATTGTTGTGTCAAGTGAACAAAAATTAGTTTAGGCTGTAAGCCACAACAAGGGAATTTTTCTAATCATGAGCAGCATTTATATTGGTGAGATTGGTTTAGGAGATGACATTTCTTTGAATTATATGGGAGATCAGAAAAATTTTGAGCTTAAGCAACTCAATCATTTTACAGGTGAAGAGACTGGGGTTCCAGGAGATTAAGCAACTCACCTAAGGTTGCACATCTGGTGGCAGAGCTCCATCAGAACCATGGGTCTCCCCGCCATTGGACCCCAGGGGGTCATCCTACTTGAGCACACAGCTTTGGAAATGTGACAAGATCAAAAAGCCCAGAGAACTTTCATGCTGGAAGGAGAACAATTTTGCATTCACATCAGGGCTCATTGTTCACACCTGGAATTCAAAGCATCTGAAAACAGATATCTTTATTCCTGTTTTACAGATGGAAAAATCTGAGCAAGGATAGGCTTTAGGCTGACTGGCTTTGTTGCCCAGCTTCTGGCTCGTAAATACACTCATCCTGCTCATGCAAGCTGGCATGTCAACCTCCTGCAGGTGGCTGCAGCTGATTTTAGGACACCTTCTAGCTTGCTTTCCATTGTCCACTTCTATTATATATTCCGTGGTCATTGTCTCCTCCCTTCTCAATGTAAAACTTACTAAGGACAAGTATTTTTTTCATTCGTAGGCAACTCTCCAACATCTTGAGCAATACTCAGCATGTATTCGACTATCAGTGGATATTTCTTGAACGAATGAACAAAAATTGGCACTCTGGTTTTCTCCAGCTAGGCATTCAGATTGGCAGATGAATTTTGGGCCATGTGTCTAGGCTCTGAGTTTGAGACCTCTACCATATGTTGGCCAGTTCCGTGGTTTGCAACTTTGGGTAAAACTAGCCTGTCCCGGATTCTAGGACACAACCTGCGCCGCACATTTCTTGCTCCACGCAAGACTGACAAGAGATCCTGGGTCCTGTATATCCCTACAGACAGTTGGAATAGGTGTGGACAGTTACTGTAACACCTATTGATTGAAGAAAATTGTTTTGTGCCTTAATTGTTGGACCAACATTTGTCAGGGACATGATCTTTATCACGGAAGTAGGTGCAGCTTTTGTGGCTTTGGGAAGGTTCCATCTAGTTCTTTCTCTGTTTCCCTGGTGAACCATTCTGCCTTGGGTTTGTTTCTACGCTCGTCGGGAAGGCAAAGTGTGTGGGTCACCGATGGCTCTTTAGTATAGAGAGAAGACCAATATGACTTTCCCTTCTGCCGGCCCCCACTAAAGTGACAAAAATTTAGATAATCCTATAGGTCACGAGGCTGTAGGCTTAAGACAGGAAGTCTCAAGAAATGTTTTGTGAATAGCTTATTATCAGAGGAAACGTCAGCTGAGTCAGGAGCATTGTTCCTCTAGTGGACCGGGTATGAGGGATTTAATTAGGATGAATAGTTGACGCCGGACAAAGATGGTTTTTCCTTGGGGACCCATGTATTCCGTTAAAAACGCAAAAACAGAAATGCTTATGTAATGACTTTCTTCCTAAAAATTCAGACCACTTCAAAAATTCCCTTTAATTGTATTCTTACCACAAGTCTGAAGATTAGTCAACTTATGGTACAAATATGTTTTTAGGGCAGTTACATGCATGCCCATAACTCCTCTTATAGCAACCCATGGTCGTTAATGTTACTGAAAGTTCGGCACATGTCCCCGAGGCTGCAATAGAATGAGGACAAGTGGTCTGAGGAGAAAGAATGAGGAGTCTTATTAATTTGCCTGCAAATGAGGGCAGATTCCCATCTCAAAGTACCAGTGTCCCCCTTCTGAGCAGAAGTGCAGAGCTTTTAAAGGTTCTGATCAATCCCATCTTTGGCTAAAACAATCTGGTGACTTCCGCCCAAACTAATCCCGTCTTCAGCTAAGATGATCTCACACCTCTGCCCAAACAATTCCCTTTAGCCATCACCTGTGGCACAAAGAACAAAAGACATTCCCCTGCCTCTCCTGACCACTGGCCTGAGGCAGGAATGCAGGTTCTAGTTCTCCAAAAGGAGTGGGGGATGTTTTAAAGGGACGTAAATCATTTTTGCCATTTTTTCAAGCCATTTCTTCTGTTATGTATTCCCCCCTGTCAATATTACCCTTCCATATCTATGGGAGGAAGGGTGACTACTCTGTTACATTGGATAAACTGAAAATTTATTGAGTGCCATCACTAAATATTTCCAGCGGCTGCAAATGCAAGCCTTGTACTTGGACAGGAGCATATTTAGAGATATGTTGAGGACTGAAAAAATAATTAGCTCAGTAAGTCTTCCTACAACTTATATTTTTCAATTTCAATATTTAAGCACTGGACATTTCCACTTGCTTTGTCTTGTATGGAAAATCTGATTTTAAAATCTTTTATTATATGAATTTGCATCTTTTGATCATTTCTGCTTTGTGAAAGTCGATGCCATGTTATTTGGTACACAGATGTTTATAACTGTTATATCTTCATTGTGAATTGGAATCTAACATTATAAAGCAGCATTATCCCATAGAACTTTCTATGATAATGGGAATGTTCTCTGCATGAATTGATTAATTAAATTAAATTAAAAACTCAGCTTCTCGGTCACATTAACTCCATTTCAAATGCTCGGTAGTCACATGGTGATGAGTGGCTATTGAATGGAAAAGCACGGTTTAAAAATATTCTCTTTGTTTTGCTTAATGCTTTTTGGCTTGAATTCTACCTTGTCTGATATCAAAGTCTTGCCCCCTGCTTGCTTTTTTAACCTTTCTGAATCACTTCGTTTTAGGCAAGTCTTTTGTATAGAACATAGAGTTGAATTCTGCTTTTATCTTAGGTTAGTTAAGCCTGTCTACATTTATTCATATAATCTCTGATCGCATCTCTTTCATTTTTTAATACATGTTATAAATATTAGTAATCCTCTCTCTTCTTAGAAAATGTCTAGTGGTTTCATACTCTGAGCAAAATAAAATTGGCTTGCATCTTTTTTCTTCTCTCATCTGTCTTCCACTTTCCAATTTTAGTCAATAATATTATCTTTCACAGTGTTTATCTGTGTAGTCTTAGGCTTCAACAGTTCTGTTTGTCAGCACTAAATGATATCATCTGACTCTCTCCTACTCATGATGCAATTTATGTTCTTAGTCTACTTACTCCATTCTCTCCCCACTTTTTCCTCTGACATTCTATTGTAAAAATTTCCAAACCTATAGCAAAGTTGAAAGAATTTTACAGTGAATATCTGTATACCCACCACCTAGATACTATCATTAACATGTTACTATATAGTACTTACTTTATCAATATGTATCCATCTATCCATCCTTCTATATGTCTGTTAGTCCATCTCATTTTTGTGTATTTCAAAGTAAATTGCTGATAGTACATTTACCTGCAAATATTTCAGAATGCACCATTAATTAAATATTTGTTTAAAGTATTCTTGATGTAAAATTTACATACTGTAAGGCAGCCAAACCTTAACTGTACCTCTGCTAGTTTTGAAAAATGGATACACCTGTGTAACCCAAACCTCTGACAAGATACAGCATTACCAGAAAGTTCTCTCATGTCCCTTCCTAGTCAGTTCCTACTTCTACCATAAATTATGTTCTACCTGCTTTAGAGCTTCACAGAAATAGAATCATGTAGTATATATTCTTTTGTGTAAGGTTTCTTTCACTCAGGCATAATATTTTTGAGATTCATCCATGTGATTGCTTGTATCGGTAATTTAGTCCTAGTAACTGTTTGGTAGCATTTCATGGTAAGAACATATGGCAGTTTGTTGTATATTGTCTTACTAATGGACAGCTTGCACTGTTCCCAGTTTGAGGCTATTATGAATAAAGCTTCTGTAATATTCTTGTACAAGTTTTTATGAACTATGTTTTTATTTCTCTTTGGTCGATACGTAGGAGTAGAATTACTGGGTCATTGGGAGGTATAAGTTTAGTTTGTAAGAAACTTTGAGACCATTTTCCAAACTAGTGCCATTTTATACTCACACTGCCAATGTATAAGAGTACTGGTTTCTCCACATCCTCACCAACATTTGGTGTTATCAACCTTTTAAAATTTTAGCCATTGTAGTAGATGTGTAGTAATATCTTATTGTGGTTTTAATTTTCATTTCTCTGATGACTAATAATGTTGAGCACTCTTCATTTGCTTATTGGGTATTTGTCTATCTTATTTTATGAAGTGTGTACTATAATTTTTCTGATTTTAAAATTAGATTATTAATTTTATTATTAAGTTTTAAATTTATTTGCTGATTTGTTCTGTATGCTGGATATCAGTAATTTGCCAGATATACATTTTGTGAATATTTTCTTCTAGTCTGTGGCTTGCTCATTCATTTTTACAACACTGTCTTTTGATAAGCAGACATTTTTAGTTTGATGTTTAATTGATCATTTAAACATTTTTATGGTTATTGCTTCCAGTGACCTAAGAAACTTTTGCCTACCTCCAAGTCACCAAGACAAGTTATATGCTGTCCTCTAAATACTTTATTGTTCTAGCTTTTACATTTTGGTCTCTGATCCATTTTCTCTCCATTTTTCTCCCATATTTTGTTACATGTGTTAGTTCTACAATAGCAGAACATATAGTAGTATTTGAATATTATTCTTTCACCCTTATCTCCAAATTCATTGTATTTACCCAGTCAGCTCTTGGTTGGGTGAAGCCTGTTCTTTAGTCAGTCCCTCAGAAAGGATCTATGGATACAATATTCTCTGATGTCTTGTAGGTTCAACACTGCTTTTCTTAGCTTCAATATTTGAGGAACAGTTGGGATTGATAAAATACCCTTGCTCATACTCTCTTGCTTTGATTAATATATTAAATATTAGTTATTTTTCATTGCTTATTATTTTTCCAAAGAGATTTCAATTATATAGGCATTGGAAGAGAAATCTACTTAAACTATTTTCTGACAGTATGTATATAACTATTTCACCTTAACATTATCTGTAGATTCATATAAAGGGCTGCTTTGTGGATTTCTTGAGGGTCAGTAGAGACTTCTCAGTAAAATTGAGTTTCTGTGAGCTTTGAATTTCTGTGTACCTGTGAAAGCATGTAATGAATGTAAGGCACTGTGCAAATATATGTAATAATAATAATAATATTTGCTATTTTTATAGCGAGAGGATTTAAAAAAAATTTTTTTTATTTCAGCATATTACAGGGGTACAAATGTTTAGGTTACGTACAGTAGCTTTGCCCAACCTGAGTCAGAGCTTCAAGCCTGTCCATCCCCCAGATGGTGAGCACCGCACCTATTATATGTATATGTACCCATCCCCTCCTCCCACTTACATCTGCCCAACACCCGATGAATGTTATTACTATATGTACACTTAAGTGTTGATCATTTAATACCAATTAGATGGTGATATAGTGAGAGGATTATCTCTAAGAAGGCAGAAGGGGACAAGGCTAGCATTCTAAGTCTAGAATTACTAGGAATAATTTACTAAGTTGATATCTCAAAGTTTAGATAACTTAGTTTCTCATATAAACTTGGGACCCCAATATGAATTAAATCCCAATTACTGACTCTTAGGAAACCTTTGAGCAATTACAAGATGGATAACAAAGCTTAATTCATGGGATATGCATTTTGTTTCCGATTAAATCTTTCTGCATTTGATCCTTTTTTACACAGCAAGTCCATGTAGAAGTAATGAGGAATCCATTATCTTAAAATACATTGAAGATTTTTAAAAAATTGACCAGACATGGTGGCTCATGCCTGTAATCCTAGCACTTTGGGAGGCAGAAGCAGGAGGCTTGCTTGAGGCCAGGAGTTTGAGACTAGCCTGGGCAACACAGTGAGACCCCATCTCTACAAAAAAATTTTTTTTTATATTAGCCAGGTCCGGTGGCATGTGCCTGTAGTACTAAGTTCCTGGGAGACTGAAGCAGGAGGATGGAGCCCAAGGGTTTCATGTTATAATGAGCTGTGATCATGCCAGTGTACTCCACCCTGGGTGACAGAGTGAGACCCTGTCTCTTAAAAAAAAAAAAAAGATTTTTAAAAATATCTTAGGAATAAGCAAACACAAACCCTAGCATCCAATCTAACTGGGTTAATATGAGATAATCCATAGATTCAATATTCTTCTCTATATAATATGAACATCATGATATGGTTTCCAAACACATATCACCCTGATATAAAAATTAAATTATGAACTAAAACAGAAGGAAGTGAAAAAGAAATATGTAACTTACAATATGCCAGAATTCTTAAATATTAATAAAAATAAAGATGCGGCTACTTGTATATAAAAGATTGAGTTCATGTAACACCCCATCGGCAGCTCGCCAAAGAACAAGAATAGGGGATTTTGCACCTTTCACGTGAGGACAAGGCCTGAGGTTCTTGTGAAGACAGTTAATCTCTGTTCATTGGGGTAACGGGTAACTAAATGGAATCTTTGACTTCTATGGAATTTTTAATTTCAAAATGGAAATCAATATATCGAGTGTTTCTTCTTATAAAAGTGATACATGCTTCTAAAATATAAAAATACTGTTGTATATAAAATAGAGCGTGAAAGCGCTCTGCTCCTGTTGCTGATCTCACACGACAGAGAAATCATTAGTATTAATAACTTAGTGCTACTGACATTGTACAAATGTAATATGTGAATTATATGTTATAAATTTATAAATTACATAGTTTATAAATATACCTTTTTTGGAAGAATGGAATCTGTAACTTTTTTTTTTCATTTAACATCATATCTTGGACATGTTTCCATGTTAGTTCGTATAGATGTACCTTCTCCTTTTAAATGGATTTATAGTTCCTGGTATGCCATTGTATGAATGCGCCTTCGCTGAGTTGATGAATCCTCTGCTGGCGAGTGGGTAATCAAATTGTTCCCAGCTTCATACTCTAAATTGCAATATAATAACATTCTTACGCATGTATTTATTTACTATGAAAATTTTTAATATATGTTTTTAGAAGTGAAGTTTTGAGATGAAAAGGAATGACTGTTTTCAATTTTGATACATAATACAAAATCATGCTTATGAGTTGTTGTAAACCTCAGGACTTTTCTTGGCATGGAAGATGACCAATAATATAAGGTATTGGGGCAATATTAAAATTAATGTGTTATTGAGTCATTTTTGTTATGAGAGAGGTAATAGAACTGATGAGAGAAGTCAA
This sequence comes from Indri indri, assembly GCA_004363605.1. Lineage (NCBI taxonomy): Eukaryota > Metazoa > Chordata > Mammalia > Primates > Indriidae > Indri > Indri indri. The sequence continues at coordinate 47,337 of RJWJ010006499.1, read as the reverse complement.
GGTATTATGCAGCATGCAGAGGTAATGAAATGGTACAGATACCCCTCACTTTTTTATAAAATGGGATTGAGGGTACTTATCTCATAGGGCTATTTTGATGACTAAATGAAATAATAGTTGTAAAACCCTTAATCTAGTACCTGGCACATAGAAGGTGCTCAGTAAACTATCGCTGCTATTTCTGTAAAGAGAATTTGTTCTCGTAATAGAGCCTTCTTTTAGCTTTTGTGATCACATTTTTAATAACTCCTTTTGGCTTTTACTTTTATCAAGTATGAGACCGTTAGTAACTAGACTTTAAGATTTTTAATTACAGGCAGTCCTGAAATTATGGACGACTAGAATTATAGCGTTCCATACTTACAAATGGGCTCCCAAGGCTCCCCATAAGGACAATTTATAATTCAATAATTAAATTAATAACTGGGGAACTAGTCTCTTCCATGCATGCAAAAATTCCTGCTTGGCCTAAGCAGTGCATTGGTGCAGCATCTTTACGCTCGTGGCTCGTCTCATTGTTTATAAGATCACTTATGACAGCATCACTTTTTTTTTTTTGAGACGAAGTCTTGTTCTGTTGCCCAGGCTAGAGTGCCATGGCATTAGCCTAGCTCACAGCAACCTCAGACTCCTGGGCTCAAGCGATCCTCCTGCCTCAGCCTCCCAAGTAGCCAGGACTATAGGCACACGCCACCATGCCCAGTTAATTTTTTCTCTATCTATATATATATATTTTTAGTTGTCCAGATCATTTCTTTCTATTTTTTAGTAGAGATGGGGTGGGGAGGGATCTCGCTCTTGCTCAGGCTGGTCTCAAACTCCTGACCTTGAGCGATCCACCACCTTGGCCTCCCAGAGTGCTAGGATTACAGGCGTGAGCCACCGCACCCGGCCGCACAGCATCACTTTTGCCTTAACTTTTTTTATTGATGTCGTGAGTCTGTGTTTACCCTCATGACCAGAGCAAAAGTCCACTGCAAGTCCAGGAGTCCAAGTGAAACCGCAGCGAAGAGAAAGGTGCTTACAATGGAAATGAAAGTAGAAATAATTAAGCGTTCGGAAAAAGGCAATATATGTAACCCCTATAATATGCTGAAATAAAAAATAATAAAATAATAATATACATGTAAAAAAATAAAATAAAGGATAGAATGAAAATAGTGGAACACATGAAAGGCAGTGCTCCAATGAAAGCATCGGTTATTACTAAGCAGTACAGTAGATTTATTATTGAAATGGAAAGATTGTTATTAGTTTGGTTAGAAGATCAAAATAAGTGTAACATTCCTATTAGCCTAGAGTCGATGCAACATTAGGCGAGTGTTAACCTTTAATAGTCTTTTTTGAAATTTCTCCTATCTCCTATCTAAACTTTTTTGTATGGGTTTGTTTTTATGTTTTGTTTGAATTGAAAGAAAGAGCACAATAGTTTTTGTAACTTATGACAGTAGAGAGGTATTATTATTACAGTATTACACTGTATTATCATTATCGCATATAAGCCATTATAGTATTGTTATTATAAATTTTACTGCATGTGTGCTATTCATCAGGAATCCGAGTTACAGACAAATGTGACCTAAAGGCATTCTCAGGAATGTATCTCATCTGCAATCTGGGAACCACCTGTACTTTGTATTATTTAGTATGAACAATAGAAAGTTGTAGGGTCTTTAAAAATGAGGGATCAAATTTTATGCTACAGGTATGGGCAGCTAAGAGTTACTAAGTCAAGGCAGGAAGTCAGGACCAGGGGCATCTGCCATAGGCCAAGGGCCAGTGCCTGCAGGGTGAGAGTTACCAGCACAAGCTCAGTTGTCAGGAAGTGAAAGCAGGCCAAGAGTCAACAAGCAAGATGACTCACAGGTAACAGGACACCCAAATGTCAGGAGCCATAAGACGCGAGGACCCTGGCTCCACTACCCCAGCAAGGCTCCACTCCAGAACAGGCTCAGGCCAAGGCACGATCCAAAGTTCTGAAACTCAAGGTAGCCAGCCAGGGACCCAGGGGGGACCAAAACACATCCCTATGCCAAGGGGACTTGGCTGATAGCTGCTTCTGGGCTTTTATAGGCTTGAGTGTGTCGGGAGCCAACTATAGAAGAGCTTGTCTGGATCCTCCAGGTGCAGGTAGGTGAATGGAACAGCAGAAAGTTAGGTATGGAAGAAAGAAAAAACGAACTCTCTATAACAGTTGCAGCACACTGTGATGGAAACCTACAGCAAAGCATTAGAAAAGCTGCACATGGTTGTATTATCAAGCCTCACATCTGCTATCAGCCCTTGGGAAATGGAATTTTGCTGTATTCTTTCCCTTGGGTTTCTAAAACAATTATCTAAGATTCAGGCTAGGCATATTGGCTCATGCCTGTATTCCCAGCGCTTTGGGAGACCGAGGTGGGAGGATCACTTGAGGCCAGGTAGTTCGAGACCAGCCTGGGCAACATAGCAGGACCTTATCTCTACAAAAATTTTAAAAATTAGCTGGGTGTGGTGGCACACACCTGTAGTCCCAGCTAATGCAGGAGGCTGAGGCGGGAGGATCACTTGAGCTAGGAGTTCAAGGCTACAGTGAGCTATGATCATGCCACTGCACTCCAGCCTGGGTGACACAGTGAGACCTTGTCTCCAAAACAAACAAACAAACAAACACCAACAGCTTTGCTAAGATTTAAGTAATTATGGCACTAGAGTGTCCGTCATATGTTCTGCCTGTGTCTCATCTTCATCTCTATTTCTTCTTAAAAGACTTAGGGGGGCCAGGCGCGGTGGCTCACGCCTGTAATCCTAGCACTCTGGGATGCTGAGGCGGGCGGATCGTTCTGAGCTCTAGAGTTCGAGACCAGCCTGAGCAAGAGCGAGACCCCGTCTCTACCAAAAATAGAAAGAAATTAATTGGACAGCTAAAAATATATATAGAAAAAATTAGCCGGGCATGGTGGCACATGCCTGTAGTCCCAGCTACTCGGGAGGCTGAGACAGTAGGATTGCTCGAGCCCAGGAGTTTGAGGTTGCCGTGAGCTAGGCTGATGCCATGGCACTCACCCCAGGCAAGATAGTGAGACTCTGTCTCAAAAAAAAAAAAAAAAAAAGACTTAGGGGGTGATGTTGGAGGAAGACATCGCTGTGTGCTGCTATGAGGAAGATGGGGACAGGGACGTGGGAAGGACTGTAGAAGCGTTGGCCTTATACGTGGAATCATGAGATACCTATGGAAGTCCAAATAGCCGTCTTAGGCTCTCTCCCTAGAAAACAGTGCCTGGGGCTATACCTCAAAACACTTTATTGGGAATACAATCCCAAGCAGGAAGGAGGCCAGGGAAAAATAAGAGAACATACACACGCGCGCGCACACACACACACACACACATATATAAGTGGATTATGAAGCTGACTACAGCTTGATGACAAGCACAGCTGATTGCTTGGCCTTGCAGGATGTTTTCATAGAGACAGTATGAAGCTATTACATCTACCTTCTGGGGGTGTAAGGAAGAATTATCCTCTGGCTTTCATTTCTAATTGATCAAAGCTGCTTCACAGGGCATTACTCCCACTCACTTCCAGGTTGCAGCACCTGGTCCCTCCATCAGCCATTGGGGAGGCTAAATCCAAGACAGCAACTGTGGTAGCTGCAGCATAAGCCACAGGCATCAGGGCAAGCGAGTGAGTAGGCCAGAGTCAGTGGCACTTCCCACATCCTTGCCTGCAACTTGCAACCCCAAAGGTCCCGTTAGGTGGGTGCCCAGTGGGTTCCACAGAATCATTTAGCTGAAAACTCCAGCATCTCTTGCCCCAGCAGCAATGCGGAAGTCCAGGCCAAATGCTGGCTAGTCATGCCCACAGGTGTCATGAGGGACCACGGCATTGCTTGATGCCACAGCCACAGGAACAACACAAGCTGCTGCTTAGGGCCACCTTAGCCAGAATGCAAAGCACATGTCTGGGCTGGGGTAGCTCATCAATTGAGCCCAGTCCTATGATATTTACATGCTTCTGATTATACAATAATAACTAACAGCATCGAGCACTTGTACTCAAAGTTCTTTATATATAATCTCATGTATGAATCTTGTTTAATATACAGTCATATGTTACTTAATGATGGGGATAATGTTCTGGAAAATGCCTTGTAAGGCGATTTCATCATTGTGTGAACATCACGGAGTGTACTTATATAGCCCTAGATGGTCTAGCCTACTACGCAGCCAGGCCGCATGGTATAGCCTGTTGCTCCCAGGCTGTATGGCATGTGACTGTACTGAGTACTGTAGGCCAGTTGTAACACAATGGTAAGCACTTGTGTATCTACACATATCTAAACAGAAAAGGTGCAGTAAAAATACAGTATCAAAGATAAAAAATGGTCCACCTGTATAGGGCACTTACCATCAATGGAGTTTGCAAGACTGGAAGTTGCTCTGGGTAAGTCAGTGAGTGGTGAGTGAATGTCAAGGCCTAGGACATTACCGTACACTTTATAAACTACTGTAGACTTTATAAACACTGTCCACTTAGGCTACGCTAAATTTATTAAATCACTTTTCTTTTGTCGATAATAAATTAACTTTTTTACTTTATAAACTTTTTAATTTCTTTAACTTTTTGACTCTTTTATAATAACACTTAGCTTAAAACACACATAGTACAGATGTGCAAAAGTATTTTCTTTATATCCTTATTCTATAAGCTTTTTTCTGTTTAAATTTTTTTTAATTTTATTATTTACTTTTAAGCTTTTTTGCTAAAAACGAAGACAGAAAGACACACATTAGCTTAGGCTACACGAGGTCAGGATCGTCAGTGCCACTGTCTTCCACCTCCACCTCTTGTCCCACTGGAAGTTTTTCTGGGGCAGTGACATGCACGGAGCTGTCACGTCCTGTGATAACAATGCCTTCTTCTGGAACACCTCCTGAAGGACCACCACACACACGTGAGTAATGCGATACGCTACAAAATCATGTTGGTTATAACATCACTAGGCGAAAGGAATTTTTTGGCTCCATTATAATCTTTTTTTTTTTTTTTTGAGACAGAGTGTGGCTCTGTTGCCCTGGCTAGAGTGCTGTGGTGTCAGCCTAGCTCACAGGAACCTCAAATTCCTGGGCTCTAGCGATCCTCCTGCCTCATCCTCCTGGGTAGCTGGGACTATAGGCATGTGCCACCATGCCCGGCTAATTTTTTCTATATACATATTTTTAGTTGTCCAGATAATTTCTTTCTACTTTTAGTAGAGACGGGGTCTTGCTCTTGCTCAGGCTGGTCTTGATCTCCTGACCTTGAGCGATCCACCCGCCTTGGCCTCCCAGAGTGCTAGGATTACAGGCGTGAACCATGGCGCCTGGCCTCCATTATAATCTTATGAGACCACTGTTGTATATGTAATCCCTTGTTGACTGAAACATCATGTGACGCATGAGTATCTATTATTTTATATTCTATTTTTTCTATTTAATTTTTTATGAAGGTTTTCCCTATCTCATTCAATATTCTTCAAAAGCATTTTTTCACTGTCAGCAACATATTCCACAATATGGATGCATAGTAATTTATTTCACTTTCCCATATTATTGAACATGTTGGTTGTAATTGTTTTCTCTCATAAGTCATTCAATGTGTCTAAGTTAGATTTGGCTGCTAATCTATGTTATTAAAACAAACCTTCAAATCTCATTGGTTTAAAATAACAGAGATTTATTTTTCACTCATGTACGAGGTTAGCAAAGGACCTCATAGTCATATTGAGACGAAGTCAGAACAGCTGCCATCTCAAATGTCATTGGTCACTGTGCCAGAGGGAAAAGATAGCTCCGGAGAGATTCAGGTCGGCAATTAAATGTATCCTAGAAGTGACACATGCCACTTCTGACCTCTGGTCAGATCTGGTTGCGAGGTCCCACCCAACCACAAGAGGGCCAGGAGGGAAAGAGAATCACATACAGCAAAACTTACTAAGGAGCAAAACATTACAAAGATCCTTGTACATAAATCTTGTTTTGCTACTTATTTCCTTAAACATTTTTATAGAAAAATTGTTATAATCGTATAGACATTTTCGTGTTATGGATTCATGCCCTGGAGTTTTATATTTTGGCTCTCAGACTCATACTTACCCTTTTCATACTCTCCTCTGTATACAGGGGGCTGGGAGCCTGCAAACTACATTTCCCAGACGCTTTGCCTACTGAGTTCCAGTTAGACAGTGCTAGTGCGAGAGTCATTAGAAGGAAGGAGGAAGGCAGAAACTTTGTTTATCTTGCTTCTGGCATCATCAGCAGCCCTGGGGGATAATTGCAGGTGATTGCAGACTCCAGCAGCAACAAGGTCAGAAATGTCAACAGGATTATGGTCTCCTGGCTTTCTGCGCTGGGCCAGTGGTGGCGCTTGTGGGCTCTGGGTTAACACTACCTTCTCCCTTTTGCTACTCCAGCCCAAGGGGTAGAGTTAGTTTCTTGCAATTGATGACTTCTAGGTAGCATCATCTTCCCACTTTGGTTCCTCCAACCCTTCTAATAATTTTCTAACCAATCCCTGTATGAAATCTCCTCTGTCTACAGTGACTGACTGGACATCAACTGATATAGTATATGTGGCCAAATTACCTCTCTAAAAAGTTTGTACCAATTTATACTCAGTCCCAAAGTACTTGAAAGTACCTCTTCCCTTTGACCTTCACCATAAAAACCACATTTGACATTATAATATAAAAATTACCTTCCAATCTGATAGGCACTGTATATCTCATTGTTTTAAATTTCTTTTTTTTAGCATACATCAAGATTTATCACAAAACTATAGTAATAAGTATAGTGTGGCGTTCATGTAAGGATGGACTAATAGACACATGGAACAGTACATGTAGAGTCCAGAAGCAGACCCATACACGTACGGCCATATAATTCATAACAGAGGTGATGCTACAAAGAGGTGGGGAATGAACAGTCAAAAACCAGTGCTGAGGTGACTTACTCCATGTGGGGGGAAGAAAAAAAAGGAAAGAAATTTGACCCTATCTCATATCAGACACAGAAATGCACTTCAGGTAGAGAGCAGGCCATTAATAAGAAAATAAGAAAGGCAAAACTGCAAAGCTTTTAGTAGCGAATATCTTCATGATCTCTTTAGTTTGTATTTCCTTGTTTACTATTGAAGCTGAACTTTTTCTTTTTTTTTGGAAACAGGGTCTTTCTCTATCACCCAGGCTGGAGTGCAGTGGTGTGATCATAGCTCACTGCAGCCTCCAACTCGTGGGCTCAAACGATCCTCCCTCCTCAGCCTCCCAAGTAGCTGGGACTACAGGCATGTGCCAGTGCACCGGCTAATTTTTTCATTTTTTGTAGAGACCGAGTCTCACTATGTTGCCCAGGCTGGTCTTGAACACCTGGCCTGAAGCGATCCTCCCACCTCGGCCTCCCAAAGTGCTGGGATCACAGGTGCGAGCCACAGTGTGCAGCCAAGACTGCACTTTTAATGTGTTTATCAGCTATTTGTTCTTTCATGAATTGATTGTTCATGATCTTCTCCTCCTTTAGGGCTATCTCTATTTTTCACTGATTTGTAAAAGTTTTTGTATGTTAAGGGCTTTCATCTTTTGTCTCTTATTTATGTTTCAAATATAATCCCAGTTTGTCATTTGCTTTTTAATACTGTTTATAATGTTTTATAACATAAATTATGTTTTCAAACCTTAAATCAGTTCCTCTAATTATTTACTAGCATATAATTTCTGCTTTGGGATTGGATTTTAAAGACCTAATTAAGGTTTAAAAATGTCCTCCATAAAAATATAATTTTAACCTAGAGCTATATAGGGCCTAACAGACAATAAAATTAGAGATTCATGACTTCGTAAAATGATTTCATTATTTCTTCTTTTTATACCTCTCCTTATCTGGATAACAAGGGCTGTACAAAGCGCAAAGAGGATGGTACAGTCTTGCTTTACGTTAGTAAAGTGGGAAGCTCCCCACAGAATGAGGGTAGTTCTATCGGTCAGTGAGCCCTGCACACAATTCCAGTGGAATATGATCCCTGGGGCTGCTCTCCTATGGGGATAGTCGTGACATGAGAAGGAATGCCAGAAGCTCAGACCTCCAGTGCCCACTGTCTGGTCTTCCGTCTTTGCCGGTGCAGCCCCCTCTCTTATCTCTGTATTCTGGGCCTCCTGTCTTGAAAAGTGGCTTTTAGTTAATATACAGATCCTTCTCTGGACACTACCTCACATCTCAAATGATGCTCAACATTTTTAGCTAGTCCTTTTTTCTGCCTTTCTTTTATGTGGTTTAAGGAGGTGAAATTATGTGCTCGATAGACATGTATCTACAATTTACAGGATTTTATTTTATTTTTTCTAGAAGGAACACATTCCACATCTATGCAATTTATAGAATTTTATACATAAATAAATTCTACTCAATAATATTCCACTGGAAGATGGAGTCATTTTCTGTTTTGTGTTGATTTTTTTTAGCTTTTCTTATTTTAATTTAATTTATTTTTGGTTACTTATTATTTTGTTTTCTAAGAGATCACTTTTCCATCCCCAGATCAGAAAACCACTGATCTGTTTTTTCTGTTAGCTGAGAGAGAGTAGCTTTCACTGTGAGCAGTGAATGGAGGTTGGGGCTAAAGAATAATGTAGCAAACAGCAGAATGGGTTACCAAAACTAGTATATTTGCTCCTATTCCTTTTATGAAGCTTTTTCCTTTTTCATTATGAAAGGCATAATTTCCCAATAGTCTGTTCCCCTTTGTTTCCCTCCTGGAGACTATTCTGTGCACTCAGGAAGAAAATAGGATCCTGGACAAGGTGGCCGTAGTTTTACACTTCCTAGTAGCAAATACTCCACTTCCTTAGTTCTAGCACTCTAGCCCCAGGACTGGCAGGTTTTTTTTTGTTTGTTTGTTTTGTTTTCTGCAAAAGGCCAGGTGGTAAATCTTTTAGGCTTTGCAAGCCCTATACTCTCTGTCATAGCTACTCAATGCTGCTGTTGTAGTAGGCAGTATTTTACACTACTGAGTTTGTACCAATAACACTTTATTTACAAAATCCATAAAAACTATAGACTCTTGCTCTAGCCTCAGTGCTACAGAAGGGAGTAAGTGAGATTTGCAAACCGTTCAATTTTTGTGACTTAACTTTTGTGTAAGATAGGCATGCTGACCAATTTGAACCTCACAAGTTGGTTTAGTTTGGTGAGGTCGCTGTGACTGGCATTGTCTGTGCTTTGTTCTTCTTCCTTACAGAGTCAGGTCACCATCATTCAGGTGTGTGGGCAGTTTCTGTGGCTGGTGGGAACTGCAGTACCATTTTGTCTGGGAGGTGAAGTGGAGAGCAGTCATGAACAGGTCAAAGGCCTCACCTGAGAAGCGACTGATTGCTTTGGCCCACAGACAGAACGTTCATTATCACAGGCTGAGGCTGTCAGACTTCTACTGCCTCGGAAATGTGTCTTTTCTCTTGATGTTCTTTAGGAAAGCACTAACTGTTTCTTGACATGCTGTAGTAGCCAGTTCCCTTCCCCTCTTTTAAGTGCTGTACATTAGTACTGTACAAGTACATTTCATTTTTCATAAAAGAAATATGTACTGCTTCATTTGACCTTTTTTATTCATAGTTCAAAGCACATTATAAGAGTATCTAGATTCTTTTGTACTTTAAATTATCTTCACTCTGAATCCTTTTAATACACATCTGGTGGGGAAGAGGCATACAGGTGACCTAAGAATGCCGAGATTTTTAAAAAATCATTTTAAAGTGTAAGAATTGGATTCAGAATCAATGCCAAGTGAATAAAGCTTAAGTCTTCTTATCTCTTATTTATGGGTTATAATAGCTGCTCAGTAATGTTTGGGGATGGGGATGTGGAGTAGGTCAAATAGACGTGAGAAATGCTAGAAAAATAAAAGATTGACAAGATTCATTTTTTATTAAATATGATCTCTGGTCTCCACAATCCTTTTAAAGTTCTTTCTTCCCCTAAGTGATTCAAAGAACAAATCAATGAATAGAGTCTATGCGTCTTGTATTCCTTCCTTCCTTCCTCCCATTTATCTTTCTAAAAACCCAATTTTAAGAAATGGCCCACGGTAGTAATAGAGTAAAATAAACATAATTTTTTTTTCTCATTTCAGGGAATTGATATTAAAAGGTAGTAGACTGACACTAGGAATCTCATTATAGCTTCATGCTTTGAAATCTTGCTTATGTCCACCATGTTAGGCTCTTTTATTTGCCTTGACTTGTCATCAGGGAAGTTCAGAGAAACAAAGGAAATACTAAAGGGTCTATTCTCTTGGAGAGGTAGGTGTGCACAGAGCATTTTTATCAACTGGACACTTGGTTCAAGCTTACCACACCCAAGCCTAGGCTGGAATTCCAGCAGGTCTGGCCACTAGGCCCATGTAGAAGCTATGTGCATAATGTTCTGAGGTGTCTCCTTGAAGAAAACTCATCCCAAGGGTAGACAGAGCCAGGACAAACTCGCTAAAGTAAATCTCAGAGTGATAGGGAAGGCATGCTTCTGAGTACCAAGAAATGTCTGTAACTCAAAGCATTCCTGACCCAGCCCCGTAGATTCACGTCTGGCCCTCAGGATTGGAAAGGTATAAAGGTACAAAAGTACAAAAATTCAAAGAATTGTTTATTAGCAATTTTCTACGACGAGGGGGTACAATAGATTATAGAACAAAAGACAAAGAGGCATTTCCTGCCACCTCCCCACGATTACTTTGTCCTTTTAGAAGCTTATGGGCGGCTATGTGTCAGTGGCTATGCTGAGTGAGAAGTCATGGTTGTTGAGGGAAGTGGCAGGGACTTGGTGGAGGTGGTGCTGCCCATCAGAATGGACAACGGCTCAGAGCTGCTGCAGTGGCACACACTAGGCATGGCAGCGCCATAGGGGACGCACCTGTGGGGCTCAGAAACATGTGCAGCGTTCATCCTCTGTTCTTAGCCATGGCACTTGTGTCCTGCACATGTGCTACTGGTGTCCAGCAGAAGCTGAAGTCCCTGGAAGGAACGCTGGCAGCCAGAAGGAGGAGTTGAAAAGACTTCATTCTAAGCACCTATGAGACATCCCCCGGGCTGAAGGTGAGAGCAGACTTGGTATGAACTTAGGGCCTACATGAGTCAGTGTCTTAGTCTGTTTTCCATTGCTTATAACAGAATATCTGAAACTGGATAATTTATAAAGACAAATTTTTTTCTTATAGTTACGAAGTCTGGAAAGTTTAAGGTCAAGGGGGCACATCTCGTGAAGGTCTTTTTGCTGGTAGGACCCTGCAGAGGGGGCTGAGAATGCCAATGTGCTAGCTCAGGTCTTTCTTCCTCCTCTTATAAAGCCACCAATCCCACTCCCATGATAACCCATCAATTTATTAATGCATTAACATATTAATCCATTAATCCATGAATGGAGGGTAGAGCCCTCGTGATCCAATCACTCCTTAAAGGCCTCACCTCTCAATACTGCCACATTGGGGATTAAGTTTCAACATGAGCTTTGGAGGGGACATTTAGACCATAACAGCCAGTAAGGGCAAGTACATTAAAACATGGGTCATTAGCATTAATATAATTTGATCCAGGGAGTTCTGGGGAAGCTTGCTTTATACTTAGAGTGTGGAACCTAGAAAGAATCAGAGTTGACAAGGAGCATAGATGTCTTGCAGGCCAACCTCCTTCCCAATGCAGGATTCTTTCTCTAGCATCCTCGGAAGTTCCTCTCAGCCTAAGAATGCTAATAGAGGGAAAGTCACAATCCTTATAGGTCTATTACACCGATGGATAGGTCTATTGCTTTAAAATTTTAATGTCTGCTAGAAAATACCCAAATCTCAGAAATGCTAAGTACATGCAGCAGTTCCCAACCTTTTTGGCACCAGGAACTGGTTTCATGGAAGACTATTTTTCTATGGACTGGGGGCGATGATTTCAGGATGATTCGAGCGCATTACATTTATTGTGCAGTCAAACCTCTCTGCTAATAATAATCTGTATTTGCAGCCGCTCCCCAAGCACCAGCATCACCGCCTCAGCTCCACCTCAGATAATCAGGCATTAGATCCTCCTAAGGAGCACAACCTAGATCTCTCGCATGTGCAGTTTATAATAGGGTTCATGCTCCTGTGAGAATCTAATGCCACCACTGATCTGACAGGAGAGGGAGCTTATGCAGTGATGCAAACGATGGGGAATGGCTGTAAATACAGATGAAGCTTCTCTTGCTGTGTGGCCCGGTTTCTAACAGGCCACGGACTAGTACCAGTGCACGGCCTGGGGGTTGGGGACCACACCTGTATAGTATAAAGTATATACTATTATTAACTACTAATGTAAAATGGAACCCATGAGAGAAAATGTGACTTTGGACGTATTTATATACATGTTTATATGCATAAAAACTTACACATATATATGTTATTATACAAATGCTCATTTACAAGCATGTAGGACCTTATTAAACTTGAGTATAATGCAATTTAAAGGACGTGTTATTCTTCCACTAATAGAAACAGTATTTGCTAAGATATTGTTAGCTGTTGTAACAAATAAACCTCTGAATCCCAGTGGTTTAACAATAGAAAGTTTATTTCTTGATAACTGGAAGACTAACATGGGTGTTCAAATCTGGTTTTCTTCCAAGTAGTGAATCATGGACCTAACTTCTTTCCATTTTGTGGCTCTGCCAGATGAACAGTGGTTTGCAAGCTCACTGCACTCGTGTGCATTAAGCCAGCAGAGGGGGAAAGAAATGGAGGGTCTCCTTTGGGAGGTTTTCAGGGCTTAGGTCTAGAAAGGGTGTACATCGCTTCTGTCCACATCCCATTGGCTAGAAACCATTCACGTGACCACAGTGAGCTGAAAGGGAGCCTGGGAACTGTAGTCCACCTAAGTGGCCAGGAAGCCGAGGACTCTCCTGTTGGGAGATGGGCTAGCAGTCTCAGCTACAGGTACCCACCCTGTTTGGCTTTAATAAAATCTCCCTCCAAAACACATGTTGTGTATACTGAAGTATAGTTCAGTCTTTCTCAGTTTTAACTAAAGCTTAAAAATTGTATATGCATGAAGTATTTGCAAATAATGGTAGGTGTCAGACCACGCCTGGCAGATTCCGCTCAGCTCCTTAGCAGAGCCCACTTGAGGAGGGGCAGATTCAGATTTTGTGGAGCCTGAAGCTTGTATTAATATAGTGTGGTGAGAACTGTTTAAGAAAAAGAATGCAAAATTAACTATCAAAGTAATTATTTAGAATGAGAAAAAAATTTATAACAAATGATATATTTTTTAAAAAGGCAAATATCATGAGCATTATAAAACCCAGAAAAACAACATAATGTTTTTAAATAATTAACTTTCTAACACATCTCTACAATACTTTCCCCCTACGGTTTCTTATATGAGCACTAAGATTTCAGAGCAATGCAAATGTTTTATGCAGTGACTAATCTTTAATATTCTCTGAACTGACAGCACTTTTTAATATGCATTGCATTGCCTCTCCCAGGGTCTTGTAAAGGCCTTGTGCAAGTGAGAGTCCCTGAAGCTTAAAAGTTTCCTTAATTTTATGGTAAATCTACCTTGGTACCAGATTCTACATGCAGGTTTAACCTTTCCCCATTTTCTAAGACCAGTCATGACCTGAAGAAGGCCAGCTATTTGCCAGAAGATTACTCTAAACTTAACTTTTTTTCCTTCCTGGCTGAGTTTCTGGGTATTGCCTGCTTCCCGATGATCCCTCTTCACTGTGTTTTGCTCACCTGTGGGGATAGAGCAGTAAACCTGATACAAGGTGCTATAGAGTCCATCGCTGTTTTCTGAATACTTTGTTATCCTAATGGGTTCGATATAGTCTCAGTATCTGTAGTGCCCCCTCCTCGTCCAGGCTGCCCCTCCCCCAGCTGATCCAATTCTGGTGGCAGGTCTTGTTGCCTCCATTCTCCCAATGTGCCCACCCTGTTAGACTTGGTTGGTGAGGTCTTGTCCAGCCTTCCCAGATATGGCTGTAAGAGGAAGGTGATGGTGGTGGTGGTGCCTTAGGTGAATAATAGGCACCTTATTTAATTTTTAGGATCTGGCTTGGGTTAGCCAGAAGACTCTGTGGATGGGAGACTTTCAAATGTCTTTCTCAATGGCAATGAAAATATTGGAGTAATTGGGAAAAGGCTCTATTAAGTACATGAATGGCTTGAGTCCAAGTCTCATGAAAAAGACTTACAGAGTGGAGAAAGTCTTTTGGGAGCAAATCAAGAGAATAGATAAGAAAGTAGAAAATAATTATAGATGAGCAAAGAGACAAATTAAATTGAAAAATTTAAAGGAAAATGGATAAAATAAGGTGTGTATATAGGGGGTTTGGGTAAGGAATAATATTTGAAAGCTGTTGTTGGGCCAAATGAATGCGTACATGGATTTAAAAATCATACAACAGCATCTAATGGTGTGTCTTACCCACCATTTATTTTAAGACAGGTATTTTCAAATTGTCAAAACAACCAATATGATAATGCAATTACCAAGCATGAAAAAGAAATTTTTGTGATTCAAAGAATTACAGAGGCTAATTAGAAATTCCAAGGGTATAAGGGAAAATACTATTATTCCATGAAACCAATCACAAGTAAATACGATTTTTCAAAAATAATTTGATGCATGTATAACTACCATCATTAGCAAATAAAATATGTAGAAGTTATTAATTTGGAAATCTTTCTTTCCTCTTGACATTTTTGGAAGATGTAAATGCTATATTTCCTTAATAGCAGATATTCGATTAAAGAATTTAATTTCAAAGAAGTAAATATTGTTTATTTTATTAGACACTAAAGATGAGTCTCTGATTCCAGGGTCATTTAACATTTATTATTAAGCACATATAAAAATCAATGCCTGCTTCATGGAGTATTAAAAGCCTAGTTTTTAGCTAATGTCACCCTTTGCCTATGGGAGACTATTTTGATATCACTTTTAGATATAGAACAAACAGAAACAAATGGACTTTCAAAACAAGTTATAGAAACAAATTCCACTTTATAAATCATTCATAGGTAACAGAGCCCCGTAACAGAGGCTTAGAGTGGTTTCTCCTTTCTTTGAATACAAGAGTCTATCCACGTGCTATTGTTTCTCTACGCATTTTACTGGGAGATTTGGAGAGAAATTTTCAGTTTCTGTACCATTTCTTGGGTGCTAATGACAGAAGAAATAGTCCCTGCTGCGTCATAACTTTTGGCTGTTTTTATCCCATTCATGGAAGATTACTGAAGGAAGGAGTAAAATCTTATCAGGAGTTGGAAGCTTTAGAGTCTTCTGACCTATACTTTTTCCTTGCTATCCACATTTTCTATGAACACCTAACACAGGCATTCCTATTTAGAGGGCCGGGAAGTTGAGGTTTGTGACAAAGCAAGCTTGAATAACAAAGGGGAGGAAATGAAACTTTTACAAATGTTTTTGACAAATACAAATGATGACATTATATTAGCATTAAACCAGGTGTTCAGATAAAAGACAGTCTTCCTTTGTCAAACACCAAGCCCTAAACTTGACTGACCCAAATCGAAGTGTCTTACAGCAAAAAGTGACTTTGTCACCTTCTCCTTCTCAACTGCACTTTCTCTCAAACTTTCTTTATTTCGCAGAACTGGTGTCTTTGGTCCTCTGTGATTTCCAGTAGTTAGTACCCTCCATCCATCACTCTTTTATAATGAGACCACAGAGCTCTGACCTAGTTAAGCAATTGCATTGCGTCCACATCCCAGCTTGGAATCTTGGAGGACTTTTCATTTAGATGGTTCTCACGTGTACTCCATCTACTAAACCTATTTCTACCTGGTTTTCATCTTTATTGGTGGTTTGAATGTAGATTAATTACCACTATAGTAGTGCCAGGTGATCCCAGTTGAATTTGAGACTGATTGTATTGGAATAGCAAATTCCTTAAGCATTTTTATTTGCATGAATTGCTATTTATCAGGACATTGTTATTGTTTTTGAAAAAAATAAAAGGGCTTTGTGCATGGGTGGGGCAGGGGGTGGGAACCATCTAGGAGAGATGAAAATGGAGGTGCTGTCATGGTGTTTGTCCCAGGTGGTTAGAGCTAAAAGTTGTCGAGTGTCATGGAACTGATGGGTTGAATGGGTTGAATTTGCTAAAATATACTAAGGAGAAAGCTCCCTTTTCCTTCCCATGCTGGCCTTTAAACATGCTCTGTTCAATTCCTCTTCCACACTCCTGGCTGGCATCTTGGCCAGATCCCCTTGCTTTTTAGTCACTTTGATGTATAAGAACAGTCTTATTTTTAGGCATTAAGAAATCTGATTCAATGTAAATCACAACTTCCATCTTATAGTCACTCATTGGTCTCCCTGCCTGCTCAGACCTGACCTGGGAACCAGCAGTGGGGTGATAGGTAGGATTTTGCTTTGCTCTTTCACATCCTCTCCTACGCTGCATCTTCTCTTCCTCCTAGGTTGGGGTGGTCCCCTGCTGGAGTATCCTCAACCCCGCTAACTTTTTTGGTGGGACTCTTTCAAGATGACTCAAGTCTAGCTACCTTCTAGGCTGTCCACTTGGCCCCCAGGGAAATCATGCATCCTTACCCAACAAATGGTTTATAAAGTGTGGGCCTGTCACTCTGTTGACCTCCCTCTTGGTGCTGTCATCACGGGCAGCTCCCTCTGCCTTCAGAATTCTCTGGGCAAGAGTTAGCCCCAGTTCTTAACTTCTCATTTGCCCCCCAAACTCTAGGGGACTTAAATCATGCTCTCCCAAGAACTCTCTCATGGTGTCCCACTCTGGGATCACAGGGTCACCAGGATCCAGGTCTTTCATCTAAGTAATCATCTAGCTGGAGAGAAAGATGCTGTTTATGCTTCCTGCAAGCTCTGCCCATTCTCTGGTTCTCGGGAAGCTCTCTAACTTGGCTTGAGAGGGGAGCAGCACCCCAGCTCCCCTCAATCTGGGTGACAGCTCTGCATCTCAGTGATTCTAATTCTTCTTTACAATTTCTAGTCATCTCTCCTGTAGGTGGGTAACGGGGTAGGGGGAAAGAGCAGATTCTGCTTTTATTAATAAGTCACCCATTTAACACCCAGTTACTGTTACTTCTAGGAAAGACCAATGCTCAAAGCTGACAAAGAAGCCATGAGGAACAGAATGATACCTATCCCGAGCCCTGTGGAGGCTCCCAGAAACCACTGCAATGACTTTGGAAGGTGTATTAATTTTCGAGGGCTGCCATAACAAAATACCACAACTGGGCAGGTTAAGCAACAGCGATTTATTTCCTCACAGTTATGGAGGCTAGAAGTCTAAGATCAAGGTGCCAGCAGGGTTGGTTTCTGGTGAGGGCTCTCTCCTTGACCTGCAGTTGACTGTGTGTCCTCATTTGGCCTTTCCTGTGTGTGCATGCATCTCTGGTATTTCGTTGTGTGTCCAAATTTTCTCTTCTTATAAAGACACCAGTCAGACTGGATTAGGGCATGCCCCCTAAACCCACCTCATCTTAACTTAATTATCTCCTTGAAGATGTTGTCTCCAAATACAGTCATATTCTGAGGTACTGGGGCTTAGGGCTTCAACTATGACTTTTGAGGGGACGCAGTTTAAGCCCACAACAAGAGGAAAAGGCTGAGTGCCTGCCTTTGCCAGCGTACACTTACTCACTGAGCTGAGGGTGTAAAGTGCACAACAGAGGCATTGTGGGTGCCTGGTTAGGTAGATAGTTAGGATCTCCGGCTCTTCTTGGCACAAGGGTTCCCTGTTTTGGTGCTGTTTTGAGCAATTGCTCCACCTGGGAAGAAGGATAAGGGTGGGCACTCCACTTTGGTGTTGTCCCACCCTTAATCCTATCCTGAGCAACTGCTACACCTGGGGAAGGAGGGAATGCTTTATCAGTCTGAGAATTCCCCAGCCCAGGCATAAGCTTTAGAACGGTTATCTGGAGTAACCTAAGGGTAATTAATATGCCATTAGATTGAATCTACATTGTCGTTCACCACCCCCCAGGTGGGCTTTCTTAGAGGGAGCTCATATACACAGATGGAATTTTGAGGACACCTGCTGATCATTTGATAATATCCCACACCTCCCATGAGCCCGCGTCCAGACTGGCCTAATAAAAGGAAACAATCCTAGAAGTCAGGGAAGTGAGTGAGTTGGTTTGTCTCTCTCCACTCACGGAGACAGACCCGTTTTATTCTACGATAAAGAGCTGCTCGCGTGAAACTGCCCCCTGCCTGAGGTTACTCTGTCATATCGGCCTTGCTGGTGATTTTTCCAAGAAAGGAGTCAGAGGACCGGGATAATAGTCTGGACTTGACATTTTGGTGTGTCTGGTCATTCTTCAGCCAAGAGCACACCAAGAACCGAGGGCAGACTCCCACTCCGACATCTTCGGTGGCATGACTTGGATTGTGACACCTGGAGTCCTGCATTTACACAGGTGAGGCTGAATGAGCTAATGAAATTCAGACCCTGGTAATAATTTAGTCCATCAGAACTCCCAGTTTGGTGAGACTCAGAGACATTCAGGGTATGCACTAATGCAGGTTTCCAAAGAGCCAATCAGTCCTTCAGAGTTACAAAGCTACTCTCTCTCTAACATAGAATATAAGTAATGTTTCTTTAAACAAAAATAACAGAAACTCTGACTCGGGTGGGGCAAAGGCAATATAAGTAACCTAAACATTTGTACCCCAGTAATATGCTGAAATAAAAAAAATTAAAAAAAATCAAAAATAAACTATACAGGGTTGAAAAAACAAAAACAACAAGGAATTCACAAATCACCTAGTCTTAACACTTTAATGTCAGATTAGAAATGATTAGCTTACTTCTGTGTCTACACTAGTCAAATCAAGCAGAAAAGTCAGTAATTACATGTGTGTTTGCTTAAATTATGTAAACAATTGTCTTAATAGGCCACTTTGTTTTGCTTTTGTAGATCCAACCCCTATCTGACTTAGGTGGTATTCATTTAGGTATATAAGATTTTGATTGACACAGAAATATTGGTGCAGCTTGTTTGCATTTTGACCACACTTAAAAAAAACCCTGTAAACTTCCAGCTTTTAAAATTATAATGTTCCATGTGAAATAGACTTACCTACCCTTAGTCTCACCTCATCCTTGCCTTACAATGATGTTTTCCTTCTCTCAAGATAGTAAAAGAAATTTTAACATCTCTGACCATCAAAACTTAGGAGGGAGAAAACAAGTGAAAAACAAAGGCCTGAGAAAACAAAATTCCAAAGGAACAGGACACTTTAAGTTTAATGCTCATTCTTCTGACTACCATCATCAGTGCAAATCTTGAGTGATTCCTCTTGTTGATTTGGGGGAGTATTGTTGGATGGCATAGTTCCCTTGTCCTAACACTTGAGACTATAAAAATTTGGGACAAATACTCTTATAAGAAATTTACAATACTAAGTATAATAGAAATAGAAAATAGAACATAATGTATACACCAACATTAAATGTTCAACCAGTTAGACACAAAGTATAATCATTCACACAATCCGTTTATCTACCCAAATGTGATCCAAGCCACTTTAATTCTCTTCAATTGCAAATGCCTCTGAATTGCCTGTGTCTATGTCTCCGCATAAGCCTGTTGGTGCCTCTTTTGATGTCACCTAGTCTCCAGGTGTGCCCTGTTACTTTACTACAGTTCCACCACCACCTACTGACTGTCATTGTGCTCCATATAACTTTTCTCTGCTATTTTTGTTACTCATTTGCCCCCATTCAATGGGAAATGGACTGAACTCTGTTTTGTTGAAGGTTGACAACTTTTTCTCTTTTCTTCTTTTTTTTTTTTCCACCTATACTGGCCAGAGTGAGATTTCTCATCTCCGGTAATTTTTTTTTTCTTCTTCTTCTCAAATTAGTGCCTTAAATGCCTCTCTGAAACTCAAGTCCACCAGTGCCATAGTTTATTTTACTAATTCTGTATTACTTTTCAGTGAAGTTAATTTACATAATTGTATAAAATGCAGGTTTAATCAAGAGGCAAAAATAGGAGGGATGATGAAAGATTGTCAGATAAATAGCTACTGTCAATGTTGTTTCCACTTACTTTCTGTAGTCCTGCATTTGATTACCCCGCACACAGCCAGGCACGTACTTGGCAGTGTCTTCCCTATCCAGCTATTTTGGTACCTTGTAAAGGTGCAGCGTGGCCAATCACCTTGATCAAGACTCCAATTTAATCATTAAAATGGAAGATGTGGCTGCTCACTAAAGACTTATCCCTAGCAAACTTGAATAACTGGAATGAAATATTCTCTATTAATAAATGCTAGATTGTGGTCTTTGATCACTCCAAAATTTCTTAATTAATTTATATATTTTTACTGGAGAAAAAATGGGGAGAAGCTACCTTTTCCTTTTTGTCAAGCAAACAATCTACCTTAAATTCTTGAGCCAACATACAGATTTCTAAATCCTTTTTACTTTCGTTTCATCAGCTCATTTTTTTCCTTCTAGTTATTGAATAGACTTAACAATTAGCTTAGTTTTTCTCAAGAAATTTCCATTTATCTACCTTCTCCTTGTCTTACTTTTGCTTTATAATGTCTGTAGCATTTGCTAAATATGGTACTTTGACAACCAGATATTTTCTGGTCTTGTATCCGACAGTTTATTTCTTCCTTTTGCAGTTCTTGTATTTTCTGACTGATTATATCCTTAGGTGGTACTATGGTTTGAATGTGTCCCCCAAAGTTTATGTGTCAGAAACTCCATCCCCATGCAACAGTGTTGAAAGGTGGGACTTTTAGGAGGCGATTAGATCACGGGGGCAATACACAGAATAAACAATATTGTCTCAGGAGTGTGTTAATTACGGCAGGAGTACGTTCCTGATAAAAGGATGAGTTTGGCTTCCTTCCTGTCTTCTGCTCTCTCACTCCCCTGCCCTTCTGCCTTCAGACCATGGGATGACACAGCATAAAGGCCTCCCCAGATGCCAGCACTTTGATGACTTCCTAGCCTTCAGAACTGTGAGAAACAAATTTCTTTTTGTTGTAAATCACTCAGTCTGTGGTATTCTGTTTTAGCAACACAAAACAGACTAAGACAGGTGGCCTATATGTGGAATAATCTACTTTTCCAATTTTTGTTTTTTAAATTTCCAGCGTGATAGTATATGTGTAAAATTTAAATACATTGTCAAACCAGAGAAGTAACATTTTCCATCTTAAATGATTAATTTGAACATAATGCTCAAGTGCTATGAAACTCTCTTTAAATGTTACTCTATATTCCCTTTCTAATTTTGAATCAAATGCTAAAAATTCTACAGGCTAACTTTTCTTATTATATCAAGTGAGCAAACATGTTTATACATGCTCATTTTCTGATGGCCTCTAGGAGTTGGTAAGAAATAAAAGGTCCAAAATAAATAGATTTGGGTGGACAAATTAGTAGAATTACGTTATGTGAGATAAAATGAAGTGAAAGAACCTCTTCTTAATTGGGAGCCTTTGGGTATTGATGGACTGTTTTAAACAGATGAGGCTGTCAGGAAGCCTGTGGTTTTGCCAGATTTTTGGCAGTGTAGGAAGGTAGAATTTGGCTTATGGAGAGTTGCTGGAAAAGGGACTGAGGTTGCTGTCAGTAAATATGAAGGGAAGGGGTTTAGGGAATAGTAACTTGGAGCTGGATTGTCTTAAAAAAAAAAAAAAAGGTCAAGTACGCAAAGGAGCTAAAGGAAAGGGTGGGCGTAAGGGTATGGGGTCCACGACCTGGGTGGAACGTGACCTCCTACAGGATGTTCTGGGAGGCTGTGGAGCAACCTGAAGTCCCCAGATACCATATGGGGAGAAAAGTGGTGGAAGGCATTGAAGAGAAACATTGCTACTTTATAATTTTACCTGCTTACAAACATTCCACCACTTAAGCTGTCTTCTGCTGTTACTCTTTTGTGTTTACAGTAACTGTTTAAAATCTACAAAAACACCAATTAACATTTTATTCCATCCTATAGCTTCTAATCTCATTGCTCTGTCCCCATAAAGTGGCAAAACCATGGATAGAGTGTTTTCTCACAGACACTTCTCTTTGGAGCATTTTTATAGCTTGTGCTGAGTGCCAAGGTTACTGTGGGTGTGCAAACATCAATTGACTAAGAAAAGTGACTTTAATCTTGTTTTCCCAATGGAGTATTCAAAGTGTCTAGAGTGATAACAAGTAATTTGCATTTAATTAAATGTAAAAAGCATCCTGTGTGGAAACTTTCACTAGAATAAAATTCTGAGACCACTGGAGCTAATCTAGTGGCAATTTATTTAAAAGCATATGAAATTTTTTTTTTTAGGCTTTTAATTTTTTATTTTTGGATTAACGCTTTTTTCTTTCATTGTTTCCACTGTTTTATTATTGCTTGTTTAAACCTTTTTTTTAAATTTCTGCATATTATGGGGGTACAAATGTTTAGATTACATTGCCCTTGCCTCCCCCCCAAGTCAGAGCTTCAAGCTTGTCCATCCCCCAGATGGTGCGCATCGCACTCATTATGTATGTATATACCCATCCCCTCCTCTCCACTCCCATCTGCCCGACGCCCGATAAATGTTATTCCTATATGTGCACTTAGGTGTTGATCAGTGAAACCAATTTGCTGGTGAGTACATGTGGTGCTTATTTTTCCATTCTTGGGATACTTCCCTTAGTAGAATGGGTTCCAGCTCTATCCAGGAAAATATAAGAGGTGCTAGATCACCATTGTTTCTTACAGCTGAATAGCACTCCATGGTATACATATATCACATTTTATTAATCCACTCATGTATTGATGGGCACTTGGGTTGTTTCCACATCTTTGCAATTGTGAATTGTGCCACTATAAACATCTGAGTGCAGATGTCTTTTTTATAGAATGTCTTTTGTTCTTTTGGGTAGATGCCCAGTAATGGGATTGCTGGATCAAATGGTAGATCTACTTGTATCTCTTTAAGGTATCTCCATATTGCTTTCCACAGAGGTTGCACTAGTTTGCAGTCCCACCAGCAGTGTATGAGTGTTCCTATCTCTCCGCATCCACGCCAACATTTATTGTTTTGGGACTTTTTGATAAAGGCCATTCTCGCTGGAGATAAGTGATATCTCATTGTGGTTTTGATTTGCATTTCCCTGATGATTAGAGATGTTGAGCATTTGCATATGAAAATTTTGATAGTGCTACATTTGGGTTCTAAGAGTAAGTTATTTTCATTTTCACTCACACATAAACACAACATACCAGTAAACGGAGGCATGAGTCAAGAAAAAAATTTGCATTAGCTATGTACATAACTCGGAGAGTCTGAGCCAACTCAATAGTTTTGTTTAACTTTATGTGTGTAGTTAACTACCTAGAGAAAAATAGCTCTTCGAAACTTTTAGAGCATCACTTTTGAGTAATGTTCAGATAGGTGAATATCTGCTGAGTCAGAATGTTTTCTCATCAATTCAAAAGTTACTGTTTACTAATTAGTTCTAGCTCTTGGCTAAGAAGAGCTAACATCCACTCCCTTTATGATTTTGAAGGAAATGGAGAACATTTTCCTTGATTTATGATCAACAGTTTCTTAGACTCAATCATAGAAGCATTTTGTTTAATATGGGACAAATCACTGAAGTGAACAGAACATTTATTAAAATAGTAAACAAGACAATTTTAGTATTAACATGTATTCTTGAAGATGAGTTTCCATGCTGTCAGGAAATGGACAAAGCTTACTGGGTTAAAAAAGTTATTTCTATTACTAACTTCAGATTTGTTTTTCAAACTAGGAGCTCATCTTTCATCACAACTACATCCCACCTTCTAAATGAAGTATTTGATTCCTGCAGTCCTATCAAGTCCTGAGCATTTATTGCCTCTGCATATTCACATTTTCTTATGCTAATATTTCCTTTTTCTCCTATGTGAATTTTACCACAATAAGAACAATTAACAAAAAATGGCCGTCTTAACCGTTTTTAAGTGTACAGTTCAGTGGCATTAAGTACATTCACACTGTTATGCAACCATTACCACCATCCATCTCTAGAACTCTTTTCATTTTGCAAAACTGAAACTATGCCCCGTAAACAATAACTTCCTATTCCCCAGTCACACTTTTTATAAGGTATAAACGATTTCCTGCTAGTCTTATCACTCCAACTACATTGTAAGCTCCTTGTAGGAAGCACCCATGTGTTAATATTAGTGATATAACATACACATGGGTATCTACCGTCAGGCATTGTGCTAAGTGCTTTGCAAATATTAACTCACATAATTATTCATCTTTGTTTGTTCCACAGAATCTAGCACGTAGTTTCACGTGGGAGACAGAAAATATTTGTGGAATGAATTTCGGTACCACTTAAACATTTCCCAGTGACTCTGGCTATCGTTTCAGTTGTAAAGTTACAAAAGGAGCAGGTTACCCGGGGAAAAGACTTGGAGCACAATCTGACGCTACATGCATGGCAAGTTTAAAGAAGTTCTTTATTTTAGCCACATTTAGGCCAGGTTTCCATTAATAGTAAAGGAAGCTAAGAGGGAAGTTATTCCTAAATGATAGTAAATATAGGAAGTGACTCAACGCAGTTAAGGTCTCCCTCCCTATGGGCACCCGCGGTCAACTCCAGGCAGACTTAGGAAAGGGGAAGACCCTGGGCTGGAGGGCCTGGGACCGTCCGCTGGCCAGCGGGTGGGGCGGGGCGCCCGGAGGGGCGTGCCTAGGGGCGGGGCTCTCAGAGGGGCGTATCCAGGGGCGGGGCCCGGCGCGGGGCGGGGCCGGGCTGGGCCGGCCGGGGAGGGGCGCGCGGCTGCCCCGGGCGGCGATGGCGGCGGACGGGGACTGGCAGGATTTCTATGAGTTCCAGGAGCCGGCCCAGAGCCTCCAGGACCAGGAAAACTGTAACGCGAGCCCCGAGGCCGGCGCCGGCGCCGGGGCTGGGGCCGGGGCGTGCGGGGGCGGCGACGGCTTCCCGGCGCTGGCCTGCAGCTTGGAGGAGAAGCTGAGCCTGTGTTTCCGCCCCCCGGGTCCAGGCGCCGAGCCCCCGCGGGCGGCCGTGCGGCCCATCACCGAGCGCAGCCTCCTGCAGGGGGACGAGTGAGTGCGGGCCCCGCCGGGGGCGGGCGGGCGCCTCCTCTGCCCCTCGCCCTTCCCGCCGGCCCTTGTCGGCAGCCTTGGCTGGACTCCGGCCGCAGGCTCCTCCTGCGTCCTCCTTCCGCCTCCTTGGACGCGGGAGTCCCGCCCTCCAGCTCCCGCCGCCTCCTCCGGGCTGTCGGCCTCTGCACGCTCCGCGCGTCAAATCCCCCGCTCCCCCGGCCGCCGCGCTCCCTTAAACCCCCGCCGCTGCCCCTCCTGTCTCCTCCTGCTTCGAAACCAAACCTTCGCTGGGTTTAGAGGGGACTCTCCCGTGCAGAGCACGTAGTTGAGACGGTACCTCCTGGCGCACGTGTGTGGCCTTTCATTCATTCAGCTCGCATAATTATCAAGCGCCTGCTAAGGTGTCAGGTGCTGCTTCGCACTGGGA
The DNA here is from genome assembly GCA_004363605.1 of Indri indri. Classification (NCBI taxonomy): domain Eukaryota; kingdom Metazoa; phylum Chordata; class Mammalia; order Primates; family Indriidae; genus Indri; species Indri indri. The sequence goes on along the minus strand of RJWJ010006499.1, from coordinate 21,811 downwards.
ATACCAAAATGCCTGGACATTGCGCCTGTCAAGGAGGGCACAACGTAGGATGGGAGATAGATTTGTAAACAAAATATTTATATGGGTGTAGTAAGTGTTCTGATGGATATATGTGCCAAATATGGGAGATTTAATAGGGTGTACCTGGGGGAGAGTCAGAAAAGACTTCATAGAGAAAGAAATGTGCAAACTGGATCCTGATGAATGAGTGGGAGTTTGCCTGGCAGGTGAAGAAAGGTCTAGCATTCTAGGCCGAGGATGTAGCATGTGCAAAGGCATCAACGTGCAAGGCAGCATTTATGGCACAGGAATCCGTGGGGCCTATCTGAGAGGCCAGGTAGAGTGCGAGCCATCACAGAGGCAAAAACGAGAGGCTCTGGTCATTCATGGCAAGGATTTCATACCCTGGTGCATACCATTGCATAAACAAGTGGTAACTACAGAATCACCTAAATACAATGATTGAAAATTCACAGGGATTTAAGAGAACTGGAGGAGGGGAGGGTGCTTTTTTAACCACGCTGAGCCCCAATTATAATTTAGTAAAGTAAGGGTTGTAATTACGTACCATGGTTTTATCCCAAAAGATGGTAAAAGGAGTGGTGGGAGTGAGGGGACTTGAGCACGTTGTGTGTGCAAGGGGAGAGGAGCCCCTGGAGAGGCCGAAGGTAAAATGAGTGGAGTACACGCTGAGGACGTGGGGAGGAATGGGTGGGTTCTCAGGGCATTGATGGGATGCAGAGACTAGGTCAGGGAGGAATTCTTGAGAGACAGCGAAGGAGCCATGGACACAGAAAAGGGCTCCAGCCTGGTGGTCTCCTTTCCTTTGTGAATCAGCTCCATCAGGAATAAGGTAGGAAACTTGAAAAGAGGGGGTTGGGAATGGGGGTCTGTAAAGGTGGCTGAGCAGGGGCAGGCTGGACTGTGTTGGGAGGCCGTCTCTTTTTATTGGTTCCTCTGTACCGTGTTCTGCCCAGGTGTAGAGAAGGGAAAAGTTTATAACTGAATTTTATATACACATATGCATGCAGTCAATAGCAAAAGATGATATTTTTGAGTCTTTTCCCAAAGAGAAGGTAAGCTTAGGTATATTTAGATGTATATACTCTGAATCACTAAAACTCAGGACACATTCTGGATTTAAAAATTACTGTGTATTTATTATGTATTTGGATGTATCAAGAATAACTTACTGCCGGGTATGGTGGCACATGTCTGTAGTCCTAGTTATGCGGGAAGCTGAGGCAGGAGGATCGATTGAGGTCAGTAGTTTGAGACCAGCCTGGGCAACACAGTGAGACCCTATCTCTCATGAAACAAAATTAGCCGGGCAAGCCACACCTGTAGTCCCAGATGCTTGGAAAGTTGAGGATCCCTTGAGCCCAGGAGTTTGAGGCTGCCGTGAGTGAGGTATGATCATGCAGTCTCTTAAAAAAAAAAAAAACACATTAGTAGATTGTACATAGATAGTTATGGGTCCCTGTTTATGCTTTGCCTGGACTATCTGGAAAGTAGTTTATTTTAGTCTTTGCTTAAACAAATATTTTGTTACTCTTGATAATCGCTTTTAGTAGATCATGTGTTGGTGATAATGCATATCTCTTGATTTGGGAATGCATAAGAAATCTCTTTTCAGGAGCTGGGGGCTGGTGATCACTCTCATTGTCCCTCCCTATTGCTTGATAGGGTCCATTCCAGCTCCTTTCACTAAAGACAGCTGAGAATTTTTTCATTCAGACATTACCTTCCCTTAGGGCACTTTATTTAACTTCTCTGAGCCTCACACTCAGGTTTAGTTTTGGTTAAACATGGATGTATTTATCTACTGAGGTTTTACTTTAGAACGGTATTACACAGGATTCAATGGCAGCAGGACTTTGCCCTTTTTGCAAAGGAGCTGTCCTGCTGGTTGTTTATGACTTGTAGTACTTTATGATAAAGATGAAGGCACTTCATATGCCTTCACTGGAGAGTGCTAGAAATCTTTCATTAAAGTTGGGCCTACGTCCTTCCAACTACAATTGTTCTGACCTTGGTGAGATAGAACACTGTTAATTAACCTTCATTTTCTCGAAAGATCAAACTCACCTGAAGTTACTTCTTCTAGGTGAAGTAGTCCACTCCACTTGTCCTTTTCTTATAGGCTCATTTAAGAAGGAGCAAACACGTGGACAAAACAAACTCCCCAAGCTCTGGACTGTCTTCACCTCCTAGACTATCCTACTGAAGTCCCTGACCAAGGTTAGGGATATAGTCAGTTATTCAGTATTTGAAAATTTTTTACCCAGGAAAGTATGGGCTAGAAGCCCAGCAAGTTTTGCAGTCCGCAGGCAATGCCTCTAATTTCACCTCATTGGCTTTAGAGGAGGTAGGATTCCAGCAGAATGAACCATGCATATGGGAGAGTTGCTGGGTAAACAACCCAGTCTTCTACAGCTTTTGGGATTCACACTTTCATTGAAGATAATGCACATTTTAAAGCCAAACATCATTTGGGATGTTTTGCTTTTGGCAGTTGCAGTCCTGGTGCTTCTCTTTAGCACCAAGTCTCTATTTGTTAAATCCAGTATGTTGCTTCTCTATTTTTAAACTTTCATTTGTATGTTTATGGTCCTGCTACGATTGTTTTGGTATCCTAGTGGCCTACACAGTTGGAAAGAAAGCCTACCTTATCATTGAATGGCTTATTCATGATTAAATACTTGCTACAAATTTTAGGGTTTGTTTTTCTTTACAACATGCTTGTGTATACCCCTAGTTAGTAAGTAGCTCATATGTGTAGTGTTTAACTTTATTTTACCCCAATTAAATTTCATCTCATTTGTATTTATTTCATAAAATGTCATGTTTTATTATGCTTATTATTACTTTGGTACTGAGACCTGAGTTTTGGTCATGAAATTGGAATTTGCTGTTCTTATCTGGTGCGATTTGAGACTTTCCTTAGTACAACTCATTTGAAATAATGCTTCAGGCAGTGGAGCTGGAAAGAATGTTTGCTGCTCCTCCAAGCCTCTCGCTTATAGAAGGCCAGCTGCTACCTGGAGAGGCTAAAGGACTTGGCCAAAGATTTGTTGTTTGAGGAAGAACAGAGACAAGTGTTTGTTCCCTCAGTCTTGGTCCAGAGCTCTTCCATTTTACCCTCCTGCCTCCCCGTAGCGCTGTGGATGGTAAGGTAGGGTAATTGCATATAACCTCGTGCATTTTATTGAACTCCCTCTCTCTCCCCTTTCATTCATCTGTCTTAATCTTTAGCCTTTTATATTACAAATTAGCTACTAAATCCTGATGGCACATTGAGATTGAATCACCAGAAAGGATAAAAAACCTTTGCTTAGAGAGAGATAATTCACTTTTGAAATGGTCTATGTGTGTGGAAGTTGCAGAAGAAAAATAAGTGTAATGCACAATGTATTTATTCCCTCTGTGGCCCCAGAAACATTGCTTCACCTTGCTGTGCTTCAGTTTCCTCATCTGTAAAATGGGGATATAATGGTTTCTACTTCTAATGTTGTCTTTGAGGACTAACTGAGTTTATGTATGTAAACTGCTTAGAATAATGCCTAGGACATAGCACAGTGAAGTTTTAGCTACTGATTTTGGCAGAGTTTTCCATATCACTTCACTTTCCCACAGGACTTCTTGTCAGCCCAGTTATATACTTTTTACTTCTTATTTAGGGGACTCTACTATGTTGATGTTTTTTCAGTTTGATATTTGGTGATCTTCTATCACTGAGTATTTATTTAAAAAAGGACATATAGCATGCGAACTTTCATTGATTGTAGTTTTCTTCTTTTTAAGGATTTGGAATGCCCTGACAGATAATTATGGAAATGTGATGCCTGTAGACTGGAAGTCCTCGCATACTAGGACCTTGCATTTGCTTACTCTGAACCTCTCAGAAAAAGGGGTAAGTTAGGAATCGAACTGATAGTTTCTGAATAACCGATGCTGATAATGGCACTAAAACAATAGCATTTCTGTTTATCACAGATTCATTGACATGCCTCTTGTTTCCAAGCTTGTAGCAATTGGAGTGGCTCTCTCTTGCCATCCTGGCTCCATGGCTGTCACCTTGCTAGCACATGCCTTCAGTTCTTCCCCGGCACACACTGACTTTTGTATGGTTAGCTAAATTTTCATCACAATTTCGATGTGCTGGGAACACTCAGTAAAGATGCTAGCCCTTGATTTAACACTGTGAGGATATTGGAATGTCAACATGGAGTTCACTTCTTAATGAATTTAGTGAGCTGGTGGACATGACATATTGTCAAGGGATTATGTACTCCTATGAATATAGGGGAATCTTTAAAAGACATTTCAGTTCTTGGCTTTTTAATGCTTCATAGCTAACTTGTCGCGCCTGGGGCTCCCGTGTACATCTTGGTTTTGTAAAGTGAAGATGCCTTGAGTAAGAAGTGTGAGCACCAGTGTTAGCTTAGTGAAGGGGCCAGAAAAAGTCAGAAACTTACTTGAAGTAGAAAATCATAGTGTTAAGTTTGTTTAAAGCTGATGAGAAACATAGCCAAATTATGTAAGTTTCAGGGCCAGACTGTTTGTTCCTTACCAAATAACAGTGTAAAACTCATGCCAGGTCTTCTGGCATGCTCTATATTTCATTACAAGTATAATTGTGTGATTATTAGGAGTATAGTGCAGTAGGGCTGTCAGTATTTTAAATGGTATTGTTAATGTTTCATGAAAATGATTTCCTTAAATATGTGATTCAGAAAAGCCTGCTGCTAATGTTTTTTAGTGAAATATAGAATTCTGACTGTATTTCCCGGTATTTAGATAGAAATCTTACTATTTGTTGCAATTTTTAACCCCATTAAACTTTGCAGACTGACCTGGCATACATTTAGTAGTGAAAAGGAATAAAACAAAGTATCATCTGTTCTGTCTTCTGTTTATTTAGGTCCTAGCTATCATTTTGGACTTAGTTCAAATTTCCCTCCTTTCTGAAGCTTCCTATTACTGTTTTAGCCTTTGCTGATCTCATGGAATTATACAATTTTAGAGTTGGAAGGGGCTTTAAAGGACACTTAATCCAGCCTCTCCCTTGGGGGGAGTCCCCACCTCCAGCATCTCTGACAGATGGTCATTTAGCCATGGCCTAAATCCCTGCATGGAAGGAAAACATGCTCCTCTCTGTGGGAATTGGTGACACTTGTGAGGATTTGAACTGTTAAAGGACTTATTATTTGTCCCACAGAATTTAATCCCTTTGTCTCTTGGGTGCTAGTCCCTGCAGCACTTTGCCCAGGTCTCTGTAAAATCACTGCTGCACTGTCCTATTAATTTTATGATGTTTCTGGGTCTGTCATTAGATTGTGGCTTCTCAGCAGACAAATATCTTTGTATTTGTGTTTTTAGTAACTACCACTGCCTGGCACATAGTGAGTACCAAGACACCTGTTTGTTGAGGGAATGAGTGAAAAACCTCATCAGTGAGACTGTAAGGTCAGAGATCATGATGGAAAGTTTTTTTTTTTTTTCCTGTTTTCTATATTATTTAAAATAGTGCTGAATCCATAGAAGCCATGAGTACTTTTTTGACATAACAAAAAATAGCACAGTAGAGTTTCTTTCATAGTTTCCAAGAGAAGAACATTGGCAGCAGGAATGGGGCACTCTAATCCAATTTCATTGAATAAAATGTACAGTTTGTAACAATACAACAATAGAAATAATACGAATAAAACAACAATATTGTGTAACAACTATTTACATAGCATTTACATTATATTAGGTATTATAAGTAATTTAGATATGATTTAAAGCATACGGGAGGGTGTGTGCAGGTTATATGGAAATACTACCCCATTTTATATAAGAGACTCGAGCATCTGTGGATTTTGGTATGGGGGGCCATGTCCTGGAGCCAATCCCGCATGGATACCGAGGGATGACTGTACTTCTTGTGTTGTTCTTAGATTGCATCTTAGAAATTAATTCCCTTTTGCTGCCTTTTGAATGTTTTCAATGCCAGAGTTATGGAATAGCCAAGGTGGTGATTAGTAATGACTTAGAGTTTGGTACTAGTAGTGATACTAAAAGCCTTACCTGGAGAAACTCAGCAGATTAAGGTGGACAAGTGATCATCCATCTGTAATCTATCTGTTGTGACATGCCTATTCTGGTGATGAAATGAATAGCACTGAAATTAGAACTCTGCTCCTCAGGAAGGATTAGCACACATTGAGTTCTGAAGAACAAATGGGTGACAAGGACTATGTAAGAAGCAATCATGTCATTCTGTTAAATAATATATAATTAAGTTTTTGTTTTTTTTAACCTGAGAAAGTTATTGTATTTGCCATTGCCACCTGGGTGCTCTATTCTTTCCATGACTGAGCTATGCAAAATATACCTTTTGAAAGCATTCTTTAGATTATTCTAGTTGTAAAACAGTGTATACGAAATTTTTTTCTGACAAAGGGAGATTTTTTTTATTTTTTGCGTTAAGATGAGAAAAACATTCAGGAAAACTTGTTTGCTAGATTTCAGTGTTTTATTTATTTATTTTTTCATTGAAGGTTAAGATGGCACACTTCTAAGTTTGATGAGTCTTTTCTAGAGTAAGACAACTGAAGTGGTATATTCCAAATTCTTACCTGGGTGCATTTTTTCCATTTGAAGTATCTTAAATTTTACACAGGGAAACAGTACCACCAGCTCTGTGTCTAACTCTGGCATAGGCAGGAGCGATGGGAATGCTTGGCAAAAAGAAGGCACGTTTATGCCGAATGGGAGAGTGAATAATGCTACCCGTGACAGCCAAGGTTAGTTTTCAAAGTCTGAGAGGGATTCCAGCCCTTAGCATATGCCATCTCTGTGGGGAATGGACTTGGCTGCCTCTCTGGAAAGATGATCTGGGATCATTATTTCTGTTGTCATGGAAATTTATTCTAATAGTTTACTGGTATTACTCGTGTGTTTTGGCAGTTGCTGTAAACCTATTCTAAATCTGGTGCCATTCTTGAATATCCTTATGTGATAGAATGCTTCCAATTCATTTTGGCTTAGGAACATCTTCTTTGCCTTCTTCCTCCTTCCATGTGCATTTTTTCAAGGACAGGGACTTTTAAAATGCATCTTTATGCCTTAAAGAATAGAAGCAGGGCCACACGTGGTGGCTCATGCCTATAATTCCAGCACCTCAGGAGGCTGAGGTGGGAGGATCCCTTGAGGCCTGGAGTTTGAGACCAGCCTGGGTAAACATAGCGAGACCCTGTCTCTAAAAAAAAAAAAAATAAATAAATAAATAAAAAAAATTGGCTGGGTGTGTTAGCACTCACCTATAGTCCCAGCTACTCAGAAGGCTGAAGCAGAAGGATTGCCTGAGCTCAGGAGTTCGAGCTATGATGGCACCAGTGCACTCCAGCCGGGGCAACAGAGTGAGACCTTGTCTCTTAAAAAAAAAAAAAAAAAATGTAGAAACAGGAAGAAGATAATAGGATGTCTTCCTTAGGAGTAATTTTAAAATTAAAACTTTTATTTATTTATAAGTTAGAGGGGAAAAATAAAACTATGGTCCTCAAACTACAACTTAGGAGAGTGATTGGGGCTGGGGCTTGTGTTAGGAGTGTAAGGTCAGTGAAGATAATTGTCAGGTCCACACCATGTCATCCACACATCATGATCACGTTGTGGCACTTTTTCATCTTTCCTTCCACAGTTTTATTTTATTTTATTTTATTTTTTGAGACAGAGTCTCACTCTCTTGCCTGGGGTGAGTGCCGTGGCGTCAGCCTAGCTCACAGCAACCTCCAACTCCTGGGCTCGAGCGATCCTACTGTCTCAGCCTCCCGAGTAGCTGGGACTACAGGCATGCGCCACCATGCCCGGCTAATTTTTTCTATATATATATTTTTAGCTGTCCAATTAATTTCTTTCTATTTTTTGGTAGAGACGGGGTCTACGCTCTTGCTCAGGCTGGTCTCGAACTGCTGAGCTCAGGACGATCCACCCGCCTCGGCCTCCCAGGGTGCTAGGATTACAGGCGTGAGCCACCGCGCCCGGCTCCTTCTACAGTTTTAAAATCAAACATCCCCTCACATCGAGAGCCCAGTGTCTTGACATTTCTCCTTCCTTACTAAAATTAAATTAGTAAAGGAATAATTGTCACAGTTTAAAAAATAAATTAAACCTATAGGACTTAAGTGAAAAGGCAGTCCTTGCCCCACTTACCCCATCTTTGATTTCTACTTACCAGAGGCAACCACTTTCCAGAACTATGTCAGCTATTTCTTCTAGCAGATAACATACTCATACCATTTTACTTGATTTTATTTTTTCAATTTTAGACTTTACCCAATTACTTTCTACCCAGAGGATGAAGGTTTAGGTCTCTTACATTCCTGCTCCAACCTCCAGCCCCATAACCCTCACAAAAAGTTTCCCTTCTCTCATCTTCCCAATGTAATCATATCAAAAAAAATCGGTGGTTAAGTTAATCTTCCTCATTTATATTTACCGTTTAGGTGTTCGCAGTTGACTCATTTTGGTGTATTATGATTAAGTTTCCTCTTTTTTTACTGGGTTTTTTCTTAGAGTAATAATAATTGCCTTTTTTGTGGTTTAGTTAGCTCACAATTCAGCCTCAATAGAGCCATAGAACTCATTTTGGTAAATGGAATACACTAGGTAATTTATCAGTCTCTGTTCTGTCATTCTTTTTTGCTGTCTCCTGCTTTTCTTAATGCTCGGCGGTAACAATTCTAATCTGAACTGGTTAGTCTCTAGTTTATCTTCACACCCGTCATTCTGGGATTTTCACTTCACTGTCATTACAAGAATTCTCTTCATCTCTTTGTTGTGTTAGACCCTTTTTCCCTTTTCATTTTCCTCTGGTTGCTTTTGGAGAAAGGGTGCATGAGAGGTAAACCTTTTGAGAAGTTGTATGTTTGAAAATGTTTTTATTCTAAGCTCCTGCCTGATTGTTAGTTTAGCTGGGTACAAGAGTCTAGGGTGGAATTTATTGAAACACAAATTACACTGATTGTTTTCTAGCATCTGTTATTGCTATTGCTATTGAAAATTCAAGTGACATTTAGATTCCTGATCCTTTGCATGTGATGATTTTTTTTTTTTTCTGTAAGCTTTTAGATTCTTGTTTTACACACAGTGTTCTGAAATCTCATGATGTGTCGAAGGCCATGGCTACTCCTTTCCTAGGCTGTGATGGTGCAGTGAGAAATAGAAGGAGGAGGGACGTCATCGCTGTGGTACAGCATGGATTGCATTATATGGTGCTAGGTGGACCCTGAAGTGTGGACGTAGCCTTCTCCCAGCCTAATGTTTGAAAGTTAGGATGCCGGCGTTCTTTCCTTGGTCCTTCTCACCTTCAGGTTTCTTGCTCTGGGGCTCTGGGGCACCCTTAAACTTAAGATTCTCCTGTATGAGGAACTAGAGAAGCAGTAGGACCTACATCTACTCCATTGTATCTTCAATTTTATGTACATCCTCTGCACTGGTAAATAAAATAATTTTCCTGGGTAAAATTGTATTATTTTAACATAACACTATGTAGTATAATGACATGGCGGCTTTTTACGTAGTCCTTGTTGCCCATTTGTTCTTTGGGAACTCTGTGTGTGCTGATCTGGAATGGAGTTCTAATTTCAGTTTTATTCATCACCTGAGTAGTCGTGTTATGACAGATAGATAGATGGTAGATGTTCACTTGTTCCCTTTAATCTGCTGAATTTTTTCCAGGTAAGGCTTTTACTATCACTACTAGTACTAAACTCTATGTCATGATAAAAGGGGCTGTTTATATTGATGTGGGCAGGCCTGAGCATGAAGAGCTAAGGAGGGGAAGAGGTTGTTAGACTGGAGAGATTATCTGTGGGGGAGAGGTCTGTTGATGAGAGCTGTGGCTTTTGATAAAGAGCCACAGCTGACAAGTGGCAGTCTGGCAGGGAGGAAGACAGAAGAATAAATGCCCAGCCCTCACCATCCCACCCTCCAGTCTCTTGGCGTCTGCCAATGGTGTTACACCCACTGGAAGCCAGTGTCAAGGGCATCCTTTGATGTAGTCCGTAAAGGTTAGCCTCCTGGGGCACTGAGAAAGGTGGAAAATGGTGGTGGAGACTCTCCAGTCCAGTTAGGTTTTAAGATGTTTTTGGAACCTAGGGACATTCTATTTTCGGAAGAAGAGAGCTTAGACTGGAAGAGCTAAGTGTGACCCTCATGGACAGATCTGTCTTACAGGGAGTTGATTACTTATCTTTTACTGTGAATATTTGAATTAGTTTGCAATTAACTGACTTTTATGTTTTCTATAGAATTTGTAACATATACCGATCTTACTATTAGAATAACATTTGTTGCTAAACCTGCCCATTTTCTCCCTTCTCATTGCTACAACTTGCCAATGAATACCGTATTTTTTCCTGCACATCTATCAGCTTTTATAGCACTCTTCCCCATGCAAAAATAGCTAAGATATAGATACATTATCTATAGATACATTATCTATATCAGGCAATAGGGGATGTACACAGCATCTTAGCAATTTCATGTTTATTCTGCATTCCTCTCATTTCTATTTGAGATGAATAGGTGCACACTGCCTGGTTCAGAGTGATTGTAACAATTTTTGCCTTTCAAGGGAAAGCTCTCAGTAGATGCTTTCCTCTGCAGCCTCTCTTACCTAAAGATGTGGACTTCGATTAGAATGTGTCCTGCTTTTAACAGTGGGTGTTTTTGTTTTTAGGTAAGCGACAGTTTGCTCTTTGATACCTCAGATGATGAAGAGCTGAGAGAACAGCTGGATATGCATTCGATCATCGTCTCCTGTGTTCACGATGAACCCCTCTTCACCGCAGATCAGGTATGAAGGAGATATTCATTAACATAAGGAAAGGTGACTCTAGAGCTGAAAATTGATTTCTTATTGTGGCAATAAATGATGGTTTTTGGAATTTACTTATTTTTCATGTATTTTCTGGTTTATACAGGCTTAACAGTGAGCTCTTCCACTGAGGGAAAAAAAAAAGAAAGTATATGTAATCTGAAGCAGAAGGGATTATGTTACTTGGAAAGATTTCCAACATAAGCATTGTTAGAGTACAGTGAGTTAGTACGGGAAGTTACTAAGGGAGGGGTATTACTTAAAATCAGAAAAATCATGTGAATTTCCTAGTTTCTTTAGATTTATCCATGCATGGACAAGCTATAAAATATCTGTAGAAATTATTTAATTTCTTTGAAACCCTGGGTAAAAATCGTTAGCACTCATTAGAAGTACATATTGTGTACCCCAGAAAGAAGTGAGCATTATTCTTATGGAATGCTCTAATAATGTCAACTCTGTATTCATTTAAAACCAGTCGAATCAGCTTTCTCATTTTCTGAATACTCTTCCCACCTCTGTTGTATTGTCCTAATGTGATGCAAGAACTTCTTCCTGAAATAAAATATTCCATGGATACTCGGGCTGTGCATTCTACCACAGTCTATTTTTAGGCTGGAAAGACAAGGTCAGTGAGCAGATATATTATGGCAGGGTTGGGAGGAGTACATTAGAAAGGTACATTAAAATTTTGTCATTTTGATGCTCCTTGGTCATATTTGCGGTTGGATTGTTCTAGGCCTGGAAAGAATGTGGTGCTTAAAACGAAAGGTAATAATAGGTTGGCGGACTGTTTTGAAGTAGAGTGTGATGTTCCAGGGAAGGACATGACCCTGAGAGTTCACTGTCCCCTCAGTGATCTGCCCGAATGCCACAAACTATCCCTGTTTTTGAGACTTAGAGTAACAAATTTTGTGGCCCCCTTGAGCGTCTCATTGCACGGTTTTACAACGCCTATTTCGGAAAGTCTTCTTGTACTTAACATTGTGCTACATCCTTAAGATTTGCTTTTGTTTTTCCTCAGTAGGAGCGTTAACTGTTAAGCTTGTTGGTTCATAAGGCGTGTTAAATACACTCATAATGTTTTACTCCTCCATTTAATTGTATTTAATAGTTTTTTTTTTTTTTTAAACTTATGTCCTTTTTTTCTAACTATTGAGTACTTTTTATGGCTTTCCTTTAAATTTCCTTTGAGTTCTCAACTTTTAGAATCTGGTCAGGGCAAAATACTGTTGTAAGATTTGAACATTACATGAGACAGTAGATCATTGTTTAAACGGCAGATGCATTTCTGAAGTTTTCCTGCTTTGTGCAGCTTTTTTCTCCTCAAACGTCACATTTTTAAGTAATTTTTAAATATCTCTTTATCTTTCATTGAATTAATATGTGAAATTCTTTTTCTGCCATTAAAGGAAAATTTTGCTTCCATAGAGGTAATTCCTTCTTTTACATAATATGTAAATTTTTATGTGCTATTTTCTAAATTTTATGTCAGACTTTTTTATTTAATAGCTTTCAATTGAGCACTTTATATGGTAAATTTCCTGTGATTTGCTTTCTTCTGATGACAACTTTATGACCTGGATCTGGCACGTCCAAAGTCAATTATATATGTGTTTGTAGCACCATTTCTCAGACGTTGCAAGATCTGGTAGGGCCTACTGAATCGTGATGGACATATTAAATCACATTCTATTTAATTTTGTGTTTAGTATTTTGTACATTCTTTTTCATAAACCATGCTCACTGTAACAATCAAAATTTTGGTCATTCAGAACCCACTCTTGCATGCTGTTGGTTCATGGAGAATTTAGTACATTTCTACTCTGGTTGCCTCAGGTGAGTGCCGTGTTCCAGATAGATCATTTTTCCCTTGCATATTTGATTAACAGTGGTCTGTATATTTTGGAAGGTTATTGAAGAAATTGAAGAAATGATGCAGGAATCACCGGACCCAGAAGACGATGAAACCCCCACACAGTCAGATCGGCTTTCCATGCTTTCCCAGGAAATTCAAACTCTTACAAGGTCTAGCACAAGCAGTTATGAAGAGAGTAAGACACCCTGCTTAAACCAGTGCTTTTTGTACTTCTTGCCCATATCAAATGTATAGTGTGGCCATCTGCAGAAAGCTTTGATTCTCACACGCTGGGTTACATACCCTTGTGGAGCCCTCTAGTAATATTCGGGACATATGTTTATCATCACTTAGGGACTGTGTCATAATTACCTTGGAAACCTGTATTAGTTTGCCAGAGCTACCTTAACAAAGTACCACAGGCTGGCTGGCTTAAACAATAGAAATTTATTTTCTCAGAGTTCTGGAGACTAGAAATCAAAGTGTTGACAAGGTTGATTTCTTCTGAGGCCTCTGTCCTTAGCTTGTAGATGGCTGTTTTCTCCCCGGGACTTCACCTCATCTTCCCTTTATACGTGTGGTGTCTGTGTCCAAATTTCCTCTTATATGTAGAGCAGTCATATGGGATTAGGCTCACCCTAAGGACCTCGTTTTAACTTAATTACCTCTATAAAGACCATATCTCCAAATACTGTTATATTCTGAGGTACTGGGGGTTAGGACATTAACATATGAACTTTTGGGGGGACATAACTCACTTCAGTCTGTAACATACCCCATTGCCATCACAATTCATAACGTGGAATAGATATTCAGTAATTATTTGTTAAAAATAACTCCTATCTGTACAAATGGTTGTCTTGCGTGTTACTATGAAGAAATTTGGGAACCGTGGATCTGTTTGACATATGTGAGAATGATGAACTCTAGAAACTGTACAGTTGGCTGTCATGGAAAGTTTCTGAGTAACTGTAACCAGCCTGTGCATGTCCTGAGGCTGAGTGCTGAGTGTCCTCCTAATCACTGCCATATGACTGGTCCCCTCCTCGAATAGACGCTAATGGGGTCTGCGTCTGCTCAACTCATGCTGTTACCTAGTTTTATCTTTATGGCGTGACTAGAAGTCTGAAGCTTAGTTACCTAAATCCCTTTGTGTCGTGTGGCAGCTTTTCAACTTCCAGAAGGTCAGACAGCCTAAATTCTTCCAGAAGGTCCGATTTGACCATGGTGCTGTAGATATGGATTAGCATTGTTGGAGTTCTGATTCCAAAATGCAGTCCTGATACCCAATACAGATACCAAAATATGTATTGGTTTGCTTAGACTGCCAGAGCAAGGTACCACAGACTGGATGGCTTAAACAGCAGAAATTTATATTCTCACAAGTCTGGAGCCCAGAAGTCCGAGATTAAGGCGTTGGCAGGTCTGGTTTCTTCTGAGGCCTCTCCGTTTGGCTTTCAGATGACCACCTTCTTCTGGTGTCTTCTCATAGTCTTCCTTCTGTGTGTGCCTGTGTCCTCATCTCCTCTTTTACGATGCCAGTCAGATTGGATTAAGGCCCAACCTGATGTCGTCGTTTAACTTTAATTACCTCTTTAGAGAGCTTATCGCCACATTCTGAGGTACTGGCGGCTGGGACTTCCCCAATGTCCTATCTCTCACACGAGGGGAGGTGCCGACACAAGACTGAAATGGGGGTTTCAGGAAATATTTTCCCTTTCATCTTCCTTCACAAATTGGGGCCTATGTGATTAAATGTGTATTTAGTTTAATTCTCTCAAATCCACTCCTCCTCTTTTCAGGGGTGTCCCAGAGCCCTGCTCAATTGCTCGCCATTTCCTGTCAGAAGGTAGTTTCTGTGTTCTCCCTCTGCTTTTGTGTTTGTTCTTTTCCTCGTACAAGCTTTCTTAGTCTCAAGTACTATTCGTGGGTTGATTTATTTACACAATTAAAAAATTTTTGTTATACTTTTCTTCTCAGCTAGCTGAGAAGTGACTTTGCCCACCTCCCTCTACTCAGACCTGCCCTCCAGAAGTTTTTAGGCATCTGAGAAGATCACAGTCAATTTAATTGCTTGAAATATGATTTTTGCTCTTTGGCATAAAACACCCTGTTTTGCTGCCTTGAAACATTTTTGTCTTAGTATCTTCTGTACTTTGTTTTTGGTCATAGGAGTAAAAAGGCTCTCGGTATGCGAATTAAATGAACTCCTAGAAGAAATCGAGACTGCCATTAAGGAGTACTCTGAGGAGCTGGTGCAGCAGTTAGCCCGGCGAGATGAACTGGAGTTTGAAAAGGAAGTGAAAAACAGCTTTATTTCTGTTCTTATTGAAGTGCAAAACAAACAGAAAGAACACAAAGAAACAGCCAAAAAGAAAAAGAAGCTCAAAAATGGCAGTTCTCAGAATGGGAAGAACGAGAGAAGTCATATGCCTGGCACGGTAAGTGACGTTTCGCAGGAGGCATCGGGCACTGGAAGTGGGTTTTGTGGCCAGTCGTACAGGGGCAGGAGTGTTGTGCTTCTAGCTGGGGCGCACGGGGAGTCTATTCCAGAACACACCACTGTGCCCAGCTTCTTCAGTGGGTTGTTTTCTTAGTGAGGGTTATAATGGTTATCTGAATATTTTAATACTGAAATGTTTAGAAGGGAAGGAAGTGGAAAGAAGAGGAGAATGTCTTAAAAGAAGCTTTAGCAAGTGACCATTTTTTTACTGCTTCCAAATATTAATAGTGGTTATTTCTGTTTGGCTGGTTTTATTTTATCAGTTTTGCTTAACTCTTAAGAGTTGCATAATAAGACATTAAAAGGGGGTTCTTTTAGAGGTAGCAGAACTGTGCTGAGCCTAAAGACAGAGACTGATTTGTAAACAGGTTCTTCTTGATTTATCAGTTAGGTTGGGATGTGAGGCTGTTAGTGGCAGTTGCATGACATTAGCCATTTGGCCTATCATTTTTCAGACTAGAATATTAGTGACTGGTTAAAACAAGTTTAGAATATTTGTAACTTCGACCCCTTTGTATGAGGATTTTTGTTTTCTGCTCTTTTCAGTTTTCTTAAGTGATTAAATCTCAAGTTTTAATCATGTGGTTAAATTTCATCATAAACATTAACTGTAAATTATACAAGATGCATTTCCTTATTAATTTTATGGCCATTTCATTTTTCTTTGATCAGTTGAACTCTTGTATAGTCTCACCTTGATTTTGTGTGAAGAAATGTTGGTTTTATTTTTAGTGTATAAAAAGAAATCTGTTTTTCTAAAGGGAATATCTCTTTTTAATTCATGATATTGATAACATGGTAATACAAATCACAAACTGGCTATTATGGCTTGTAATAATCTAAATTCTGTCTTTAATTAAGTCTTGATTTATTTTTTTTCTAAAGAATACTTACTAGAGAAATAGATGTCATTAACTAGATGCTGATGGAATCCTAGAAAAAGGATACAGTTCTAGGTTGGTAGGCCACCTGTGAGCGGCTAACAGAAACAAAAAGAGCCTTACTGTGTACCCCATTTATTATACCGTTATTAGCCTAGGAATAAATCCACATTTTCTTAATGTAACATCCATTTGTACCTAGTTAGAAAGGACATCATTTATATATTGACTTTGGAAAAGTTCTCAGATCTTATGGTAGTATTGATTGAATAGGGGTTTATTTAGTTACTCCAGGTAACTACTCTGACCCCTGCCCGTCGCCACACACATTTGTTTGAATATACAGTCTTGGAAAATTTGCTTTAAAATATCATAGACAATATTTTGCATTTGCATCTCACAGTTTAAAAAATTACATACTTCAAATTACCCTGTTATACAAGTGGGATTGAATAAAATGCTTAGTTAAAAAGTCATAGCATGGTTGGTACTTTCTACCTATTTGCTTTTAGGGATTACATGTAAATCCTCCATTTATTGGTGTTAACGCTTGGCTGAGAAAAGTAAATTTATCCCTAGAGGGGTTTAAAGGCTTCTTTTTGTAACTCCCATGTAAAAAGGGATAGAGTAAACCCATTGTGTAATTTTACATGGCATTTATATTGAGAAATGGATTTGGCAAGGCAAGAGTTAGGTCTTACTTGAACCTTCATTAGTCTTGAAATAAATTCATAGTAAGAGTAATTTTTTTCATAATATTTGAATTTCTGAAGTTGCTTCTTGAGTCCTGACTTACTGTTTGTGTCAAAAATTTTAATCAGGACAGTAATGGCATGGCTAAGCTTGTGGTACTAGTTTTCTGTATCTTTTTAAAGCTGAAAATGACGAAGAAACACCATCCCATCTGTAACTCAAGTAGCCTGAAACCTATGATTCTGAAAAGAGTGATAGGTTGCTCAAAAGAACCCCTTAAGTGAAATGGCCAGTTGGATAAACAGATTCCAGGAGACCTTGCCAAACATTTTATGTAACATGCAGTTTTGGCAAGGCCTGATCTCTATGAGTTTGCTTTCATCAGGGATACAAAATTTCTAAAACCAATGACCTTCTTACAGATATCATGTGTTATCTGTTTTTCAAGTAATGTCAGTCACTTCTTTCTTCCTACCTGAGATATTTTTGTTTTATTAGCAAGACTTGGATTTTCTCTGTAAGTATGGAATAACTTCCATTGTTCTTCAAGAATGTTTCATTGAAACAATACATGAATTTGTACTTGGTGTAACACTTTATCTATAAGTGCTCCCTTTTTCTATTTGGCCCAGAGATACTCTGATGAAATATCTGAGTGGGTATAGAGCAGGGTTAAAGTCTTCAGGTGTTAATTTTGGAGACATATTTTGTTTCAAATATTTGCTGCGGTGAAAAAAAAAAAATGGGCTTAGGGATGCTATTTAAGCATTAGAAAATTTCATTAGAGCATGAAAATACATTAAATATTAATAGTACAGAAAATATTGAGTATTTTATAAAAGTAAAGTGTTATCTTGATTTGAAATTTAGTTTTTAAAATAACCATAATGCTTTCAATCTAGGGAGCAAAAAAAAAAAACAAACACAAAAAACCAAAAAATGAAAACCAAAAAACCCCCAAAATAACCATACTGCTATACGTTGAGTAAAATGAAACAACATTCATTCATTCAGCAAAAATTTGTATATTGCCTTCCTTGTGCCAAGTGCTGTTTATGATGTAGTGGCAAATGAAACAGACAAGGCTCCTGCCCTCCTGGAACTTATATTGTAATGAGGGAGACAGGTAATAGAGAAGGAAAAGAATGAATAGACAGTGTAATTTCAGGTTGTAATCGGAGCCATGAAGAAAACAAAAGGCTTGGGCACGTGGTCCATAGTGATGCCTGATGCGTTGTGGAACTGCGCTACGGCACTGCTGCTCCCAATTGGCCAGGGAAGCTGCCTGGTCCCTTTCCAACTGTAGTTTGCGGGGGAGGTTGGAGGAGTAGATCTCTTTGGGAAATATGATTAAAGAGGGCAGAAGACTTGATATTTCCTTCATCCTGGTTTGCAGCATCTGGAGGAGTAGAAGGTGGGGATAGAGACTGGAATGAAGGTCACTGTTCATTTATCACTATGGTAACCTACATGCATTTCTTTGAAATAACCATGCTGTTTTGGGTTCTTGATGCTTCTGTGTATTCCACTCCCTTTTTCTGGAATGGACCTTTTTAGTTGCCTGTCCACTTGGGGTTTTTTTTTTTTTTTTTTTTAAACTCACTCTTCAAAATCATGGTCAAGCATCGTCTTCTTTTCTTAGAACCTTCCTCAATGATTGTTCCTCCAATGCAGAACTGACTACTCTTTCCTTCTTTTGGGGTTAGTATTATTCCTCCTAACTATTTCTATCAGCACTGTCATAGCATACTGCAATTTTTTGTTTTTTTGCCTGTCTCTATTATGGTTCCCTAAGGATAGGAAATTTAACTTTACTTTTTTGGTATCCTTTGGCCCAACATTAGGTACCTAGTAAATTTCTGCTGAACAAATGAGTGAATGAAAGATAAACTTGCAAATCTATATTTTCACCCTGGACCTTTCTGCCAAGTGCCAAACCCATGGAGGCTGAATAGCATGCTGATTAAGAGCTTTCGGTTAAGAGCTGTGTTTGGATCCTTGTCCTGCCACTAGATACAGATGCCTTTGTGTTTTGGGAGGATTAAATGAAATAATACATGTAAGACTATCAAACACCCTGATAAATGCTATTATATATGTCCAAGCGCCTACTAGGCATTTCTCTTTGGATATCTTGTAGAAATTTGAAATCTAAAGTATCCAAAGTTACCATTTCCTTAAAATTGAATTTTTTTTCTTACATCTTTTCTTTTTGTTGTGAAACTACAGTCCTCCCACTCACTGAAACCAGTAAAATTTCCAGGTCAAATAATACACAGTTTTAAAGGGTTTTAAATGACCAGCTGTTCAAATTGTTCTGCAGAAATATAACCCAGTAATAGCATGAGAATGACTATTTCCATATACCTCCCACCAACAATGGATATTATTAGTGTTTTAATATATACTGATTGGATGGGAAAACAACGGTTTGATCTTTTGACCACTTGTATTCTTTCATGAGTTGCCTATTATGTCATATTTGAGCTGTTTTTCATGTTGATGAGGGAGCACGTACTTCTGATATTGCCGTACCACACTGTATCGTAATCATTGGCTTCAATCTCTCCTCTGGCAGAGTGCAGTCTCTTTAAAGGCCTGTTCTCATTGTTTCCCCAGCACCTCACCTAATTTCTGGTTCTTTGCACGTCACTTAATGCATGTTTGTTGAACTGAAACTTCACTATAAGGGAGATTGAATCCCAGGGGATTTGGATTTGTGGTATTTGATTTATTGTTCTATTGGGGATTTTTGTTTTTTGGCTGGGCTTCTGTTTATGTCAAAGATTTCACAGGTTGTTGAATTTCAGTGGCAGTTCTCATGAGTAGAAAAGTAAGTTGATGAATATCAGCTTATGTTTTAATTTAGTAGTTGCTGTTTGTCTAGAGTTACCTGAAGTTGTAAAGTCATTATTGCTTATCATCATACCTTAGTAAACTTACATGGATGAAAATGGATATACTTACTCTTTGAGCATCCAGTAATATGTTTTAATTAAATGTCATGTGTAGGGTCACATATTCTGTGGCTGAGAAGATCAGGATCTATAATCTTTTCTGTTCGCCATCATTCCATTGAACTTTCAAGAGAATTTCTAGTGTGTTATACTTACTACCATCAAAAATGTGTAACTGCTTCAGGTCTACCCTGGAAAAGTTTATCCTGAAAACTTTTGGGATATTAGCACAGTGATTAATGGGTACTGGAGAAAACAAGAAATTCTGTTGTAAAAAGATTCATATTACCCTAATTTATTGCATTTGGGAGTTGGGAAGATAATTGCTTGAAGATGGGGGAGAGACAGGGGTTAGGTGATGGATACTCTTTCTCCTATATATTTTCTTTGACAGATGCATTGCCCTGTTTTTGTGACTCACTTAGCTCATATTATGACTAACAGCCAATCTATTTTTGTTTCCTTTTTAATGCAAAAATGCCCCAGTAATAGTTTTTTCATTTTATCTTAACCAAAGCTAACTTTAAGATAAGAGAAAAATTTATTTTTATTTAGACAGCTACAATTAGATCATCTTGAAGTTATTGTGTTTTATCCTAGATCTAAGCCTAGCAGGAACTGTTCTGACACATCTACTTGAATTTGGGGCTTCTGTTTAAAAAAACATGGACCTGGCTTCCCCTCCCCACCCCTTCTTTTTAATTTGGAATTTTTAAATAGCACATTTGCTAGGATGATTTAGACCAGGGATTGACAAGGCAAACTACTGCCCAGGAGCTAAATTGACCCTTCACCTGTTTTATAAATAAAGTTTTATGGGAACACAGCCATGGTCATTCATTGACATATCCTCTATATGCTATGGTCCTCTAAGGACAGAGTTGAATTTGAGAAAACAATTACTGTCTGGCCCTTTATAGAAAAGGTTAGCCAATCTCTGACTTAGATTTAGTAAAATTAAAAATTGGAAAAAAAGATGTGAACTCCATTTAAGTGAGTTTGTGTAGATAAAAAGATCACTGTAATGTGTCTAAAGTTTATGTTTAAAATGTTGCTGTCTTTATCATAAGGTTGTGTTGAGTTTCTTTCCTCAGGGCACTATTAGCAGCAGCCTGAATCTTACCCATAGATGGTGGCACCTTGGCCAATCTCTCAGCCACATGCTGCAAGCTTCCTGCCCAACAACAGACCTTTGTGCTGTGTGTGTCCCAGTAGCTAGGTGAATAGAGCCAGCAGGTAGACCAGTGGTCTCTAGATTTGGGGGCAAACAAAAGGAATACAAATATTGGAAGTTCCTGGGCATACTGTATTTATACATGGTGATAAAAGGTCGTTTAAAGGAAGATAGAGAAGTGGAAAAGCCACTGATTCCTCCTCCCCTCCCTTTTCTAAGCAGCGATGCTTGACAGAATAAATTCTGCGTGATACACATTCTTGAATGTCAATTTTAACACATTTTCAACAATAATTTGTTGGTGATGTTTGATAGTATTTCCCTATTTTTTTTTTCTTTTGAGACAGAGTCTCACTGTGTTGCCTGGGCTAGAGCGCCGTGGTGTCAGCCTAGCTCACAGCAACCTCAAACTCCTGGGCTCAAGCAATCCTTCTGCCTCAGCCTCCCGAGTAGCTGGGACTACAGGCATGCGCCACCATGCCCGGCTAATTTTTTCTATATATTTTTAGTTGCCCAGTTAATTTCTTTCTATTTTTAGTAGAGACGGGGTCTCGCTCTTGCTCACACTGGTTTCGAACTCCTGAGCTCAAAGAATCTGCCCGCCTTGGCCTCCCAGAGTGCTAGGATTACAGGCGTGAGCCACCACGCCCAGCCTATTTCTCTGTATTTTTCTTTATTGCATAATATTTCCTAAAAATTAGTATTAGGGCAATGAAAGGTCAGTGTAGGATGGAGAGAAATGTGGATGTATAGTGGTTATTATTTTGATAATTCAAACCTATGAATTATGAATTATTTAAATGCAGAAAAATTTATTTTATGAAAGATAGTATTGCCTAGAGAAATATGTCATCACCAATTTTTGATATTTTATTATT
>RJWJ010006498.1:0-62243 GCA_004363605.1 Indri indri | reverse complement strand
AAAGGCAATTTGCACACTTGTCCTTTTCATAGTGAGTCATGGTCTGTGATACATTTCATCGCAATTTCTATGAGTTTCCAATTCTGGAATTAGACATGCCAGCCAAATAAGGGAGAGACAAGAAAACAGACTTTTAATCCACCTAGTTACCATTCACAGCATTTTAGACGTGGAACTTCAAGAAAATCACTATTCTAGCCCCCAACTTTTAGTTATGTCTTTGAAGCCACTGAGAGAGAGAATTAGCGAATCACTTTCCAAATGTCTTCCACAGAGCAATTCAACACAGTTTTTTCAATAACCAGCTCTAGTGTTCCAGAAAAAAGTCTTTCTAATCGCTTCCCTAAATCTTTTTTTTCTATGACTCGAGGCTAACTTTTATCTTTTTCTTTGCTTTCATATTAGCTGACCTAAACTCTTCTTAAAATGACACTGTAAATTTTTTTAAAGTTATTAAAACTTACCTCTCCTCCCGAGTGTTTTTATCTTTCTAATCAAGTAATCCCAACTCATTTTAAATGCTCTCTTAACATCCAATTTTTTCATACTTCCTGTCACTTTGGGCTACTATTCTGAGGATGTTTCTCAGCTATTCTATAACAGAATCAAAAACACCAACACTGTTACCATTAGCCCTTCATATCTGTAGGTTCATCATCCATGGATTCAACCAACCACAGATCAAAAACATTTGAAAAAAAAAATGGATAGTTTTTTCTGTACTGAACAAGTACAGATCTTTTTTCTTGCCACAATTCCCTAAACAGTACAAAATAACAACTATTTATGTAGTATTTACATTGTATTTGGTATCATAAGTAATCTGGAGCTGATTTAAAGTATACTAGAGGATGTGTGTGGGTTATATGAAAATACTATACCATTTGATATAAGGGACTTGAACATCTGCAGATTTTGATATTCAGAGGGGGTCCTGGAACTAGTCCCCCACACATACAGAGGGACAACTACATATTCACCCGGATATCCCCAGAACTAAGTGCCACTCAGAGTACATAACAGGTGCTTAAAATGTTTACTGAATAAATAAATATGGCCTCAGATTTGTATAGATTTGAATACTTTATGGAAACCTGACATTCCTCAAAAAAATCCTGTCTGCAGTTGTCTTATTTCGGCCTCTCCCCCCACCAAAAAGATTTTACCTTAGGTTATAAAGCCAGTAAGTGCTGGAGTGGAGACCAGAACTTGTCCTCCAATTCCCAGCCATGTAAGTTTATTGTCTTCACCTGAACATTTGCTAATGCAGGGCTGCTAGTGTTTTAAAAAATATAGACACCCCTCAAACTCAACCTCGTACTTGTAAAATGAGGAGAATAATAGAAGGAGTACATACTAGTTCTCACATTTCTTTGTTTTGGAAGTATAGCTGAACATCATGTTATTTTTACATTGTAAAATGCAATTTGTTCATAGTTAGCTTTCATTCTTCTCTGCCCCTGAGCGCCAATTCCTATTGCCTTTTCTACAAGCATATCGTTTTCTCACATGGCATTTCTACATTTTGTTCTAGCTATGAAACATTAATAGCACACGGTAGGACACTTTGAAGCTCTTCATCACCAAGAAGTAGGGCACCTTGGTGCCTTGATTAAGTGGTGCATGGTCAGTGTGAGGACCTTGGTTCCCCTCATGATGAAATCCTTGCTGCTTCATGATTTCTTTCAATGCAAAAGTCAACAACCTTTATTATTCCTTTCATTACTTCACTGGAGTTCAAAGTCAGCCAAAAGTGGGTATTAAATAATCAGGGAGATAGGGTCTCTTGCAGTGAGCTTTTTAAAGGCAAGGACTATGTCAGAAATTTGTATAGCCCCATACCCTAATCCAGGGCCTGGTATAGAATAGGGACTTAATACGTATTTACTATATTGAATTGACATCTATAAGAAAATTCAAGGAATATGAGATTTAGTTGTGACTTTGTCCATAATGATGTGGCTTTAGATAAATCACTGAACTTCTGTTATGTCATATGTAAGATGGGATCCCTGCCTACCTTTAAAGGACTAATGGAATGTCCTATGAAATTGGGCCTTAAAGAATATTTGTTTTAGACTTCACAGACTAGATGGAGTTCTAGACTTTAAATGAATAATTTAAAAACTAATGGCTTTTGTGTGAATAATCAAAGCAAAGCAGCTCTTGGTGACCTACTGGTGGATTAATATTTTTAATTAGTAAGTTATTTTTTGACAAATTCTTACAACCCTCACTATCTGTTTTTTCCTCCTTAATTAGCATTTCATTATGGTCATCTTTACTGTTGAAATTGTCAGCTTGAAGATATGTTGAGAAATGGTGTGTTACAATCTGGATTCATAAATCTTAACAGGAAGAGCCTGGAGCCAAGCGGCTCAGCGCATTATGCAATCAGTTAAGTCAGGCTTCTGGAATATGTGAGCAGTCTACCACTTTCTCGTTAATCTGAGGCAGAATGCCCAGAAAGAGTATTTCACAAAGGTTAGTGCAAGAGAGAAGTCCCTTGAGTAATTGTTGGGTGCTGTATAATGGAGCAAACTTACTGCATTTATCAACGAAAGAAGTCTGTATTCTAACATTGCCTTGCTAAGAAAGTCATCGTAAACTTGTAAACGAAAAATTTTGCTTCCTCGATGGCTCTCAAATCTGAGTGGGCATCAGAATCATACTTGTTAAGTCACAGATGGCTGGGTACTACCCTCGGAGTTTCTGATTATGTAAATCTGGGGAGGGGTGGATACCAAGAATATGTAATTATGACAAGATTCCAGGTGGTGTTAATGCTAGAAGCACAGGGACCACACATTGAGAACACTGTGCTACTTGGTTTTCCTTAAGATTGCCAAGGCTGGTAAAAACAAATATTCTATGGATTGCAACTCTTTTCCGAGACTAACTTAATGAAATGAGAGTTAGATAAGCCATCAATAGCACAAACCACAGGCAGGCACCTATGGGTGAGAGTGTCTATATAGACCTACAACCAACACTGGGTAAAGAAAACCAGAATTGTTTGTTTGTTTATTAAGTTAAGCTTTCAGCTCCACTCCTTCATGGCTTTATAGAACACACTATTGTCTATTCCAAGTTCCGTCTTGAGTCATCTGAAAATATATTGCCTGAATCTTAAAAACAAAAGCAAAAAAATATGTGTCCATTTTCTCTCAGGTCGTCATTCCAGGTTGTCATGTCTTTCCCAACAGATGGGCCATGTATGCAGGTATCCTACCTTCTTGCTTTATAATCTAATTAGATACTAAACAATAATTTTCTGCAAGCTATTTTAAGTCAAGTTCTCATTTCATATAGGTACAATGTTATCTACTCAGGTTCTTTTCCTGGAAGCCGTTCCATATTCCATTCAATTCAGCACCCACTGAGTGACTTCATATGCCAAGCACTATTTTAGGTACTTAGAAAAAAGCACCATTGGTGACCCAGATGGACACCAATCCCTGTCCTTGCAGAGACAACACTCTAGCAGAGGAGACAGACAGTAAACATAATACATGAATCAATATATTATACTTCCGGTAGTAGATGCTATGGAAAGGAGGGAATTAAAACAGAGTAATGAGGTTTAAGACTGCAGAATCTGGCAGAGGACTGTGTGCACAGTTGCAATTTTAAATAGGGTATCATTTGAGCAAAGATCTAAGGCAGGTGAGACTATAAGTATATCTCTGGGGAAGAGTGTCACAGGCAGAGAGAACAGCCTGTGCAAGAGCCCAAAAGCAGGAATCAGCCTAGCACATTTAAGAACAGCAACGAGGCCAGGGTGGCTGAAGCGAAGACGGGAGGGAATGTAATAGGTCAGAGAGATAACAGAGAGGCAAGGGCAAGACCATATAAGGCTTTGTAGGTCACTGAAAAAAGACTTTGGCTTTAATTTTCAGTGAAAGGGGAGTCACTGCAAGTGACAAGTGAGGAAGAGCTGACTTTTTAAGCAGGATCTGTCTGGATACTATGCTGAGAAAAGATTGAGTAGGGCAAGGATAGAAGCAGAGACTAGTGAGGGTACTATGCCAGTAACCCAAGCAAAAGCTGATGTGGCTTAAGCCATGGGCTGGTCAGTAAAAGTGGTGAGGAGCAGTCCAATTCTGGATATATTTTGAACATAAATTCAATAGGATGTCATAAGAGATTGGATGTGGAGTGTGAGAGAAAAAGGAAACAAAGTTTTGGCCTGAGCAACTAGAAAGATGAAATTGCTATTATCATATGATATTGCTAACATCAATTGAGATGGCTGTAGGAAAGGCAGGTTTGTAAGGAATACTAAGATTTGGATTTTGGATGTACTGAATTTGAAATGACTATTAGACACCTGATTGTAGACGTTGAGCGGGTTGTTGATCACGCATGTGTGGAGCTTATGAGAGTATGTCGAGCATGTCTGGGCTAAAGATGCGGATTTGGGAGTCATCAACATGTTGGGATTACAGACAGGTTGCCATTATCAAGTGAGTGGTACAGATAAAGAAGACAGGGACTCAGCTCAGGGGGTCGCCAGCATTAAGAGGTCAAAGAGAGACTGAGGAGTGACCTTCAAGATAGGAGAAAAGCTAGGAGGGTACGGTGTCCTAAAAACCAAGAGAAGGAAATGTATCAAGGAGAAGGGAGTG
Organism: Indri indri; assembly: GCA_004363605.1. Taxonomy (NCBI): domain Eukaryota; kingdom Metazoa; phylum Chordata; class Mammalia; order Primates; family Indriidae; genus Indri; species Indri indri. The sequence goes on along the minus strand of RJWJ010006498.1, from coordinate 57,615 downwards.
AAAAATAGTGCCAAATGCTGCTGATGGATCCAGTAAGATAAAGACTGAAAATTGTCCATTGGATTTCATAAGTGTGCATCACTGGTGGCTTGAACAATAACATAATTTGGCAGAGTAGTGATGGTTAAAGCTTGGTTTAAGTAGCTTAAGAGAGAATAGTTGGACCGGAATTGCAAACAGTGAAAAAAGCCAACTCTTGAGATTCCTGCAAAAGGAAGCAAAGAAATGGGATGAAAACAAGTGGGGAAAGCGGGGTTAAGCTAAGGGGTTTGTTGTTTTGGATTAGGAGAAATTACAATATGGTTGTGTGATGATCCAGCAGAGAGGGACAGATTAATGTTTTAGGAAAGCTAGGAAGAATTCCCTAAGCAATTTCACTGGGTCAGCAAATAGTGGCAGTATCTAGTGTCCAAGTGGGAGATTTGGCTTCAGATGGGAGATAGGATATTTTCATTCACAGTAACAGGCATGTTTCGGGTACCAATGCTGCTGGGGAGTGGGTAGATGTAGTGGTGGACCCTGCTTAATATTCTTTTTGATTGCTTCGGTTTCTCCATGAAGTAGGAAACAACATTAGCTCATAAAGTCTCAAATATTCTTCAAAAGAAAATAAAGCCCAAGTATATGCTTCTACAAATATTTATTCAAAAAATAAAATGCGATGCAGCCAAACACACTACAAAAACTATGCCATAATGGTCTATTTTAGGAGTTTTTCTGAATGAACCAATGGAGGTTTTTAAATAGGGATTTAATGTGTTTTCAGCTAGGGACTCTTCTTTTCCTGGTAAATGTCTCTATATCAAGCACAGGCATTCTTCATTGTTCCACTAACCTTTAAATTTGTTCGAAATTAGGGGTACTTGTATAGAAATTTTTTATTTGCCAATTAAATGCACCTAAATGTCTACAGCATTTTTAGATGTTAAATGTGGGCAAGGCGATTTCCACGAGAAATCTTCAATGGTCCCTTGTCTTCATGTCAACAAGGTGGCTGACCTTACCACCCGTCAGTGCTGTCAGTTTGGTATTTTGTAGATATTGGCTGCAATCGTTAAATAGATATAAATAGGAGTTTTGGCTATTCTTATTTATGATAAGTTCATAAACTTAAATCAGAGATAGCAAGCATCTATATGATTTAAAAAAGAGAGAGAGTGGATTCTTTAATCTAAATTGTTTCTTCTCTGGGATAATAAAAAATGTCACTTTCTGGAGTTTAGAAACTATAGCTGAGTGCTTTGCTTGAACAACATTTACAAAACACAACTTGGTAAGGCATTGCATAAATATGCTACAATGGTAATTGTCTTAGTTCAGGCTGCTATAAAAAAATACCATAAACTGTGTGGCTTATAAACAACAGGAATTTATTTTTCATAGGTCTGGAGCCTGGAGGTATGAGATCAGGGTGCCAGCATGGTTGTGTAGGGACCTCTTCTGGGTTACACACCGGCAACCTTTTGATGTATCCTCACATGGAGGAAAGAGAGTAAGAGAGCCTTTTATAAGGGCACTAATCCCATGCATGAGGACTCCACCCTTATGATCTAATTTTTTCCCAAAGGGTCCACCTCCTAGTAGCATCACATTGGAGGTTAGGATTTTAATATATGAATTTTGAAGGGACATAAACATTCAGTCCATTGCAATAATACTTCTTTAACATAGATGTTTTAAAAATACTCATTGAGATTTTTTCATATTGGTGATTGAGTTTGATTAAAAGAGGAATAACCAATATTGAACTCAGGGTTGTAGGGAAAATGAAATAAGATTGTCCATGAAAAATACTTATTACAGTGCATGGCCCATGGTAAGTGTCCAATAAATTATTTTAATAGGTATCAAGGTGATAGGGTTCCTTAAGAACGAGTCAATAATATTGACAAAATTAGGGACCTTTTTTGTTGTTGCTGTTGTTTTTTGGTGGGGTAAGGACCACTTCCCTTTTCTATACTATAGCCAATATTATTTTATTGAGAACCAACATTTAGCAGCAGAACCACATAAGTATCAGGTGGACAAGTAATGATTCATTCAGCTTTTAGGTACCAGGCACTGTAATAAACATCTTATATACACATAGCCCTGAGCAGTAACTTGTATTAACCCAATTGTATAGACGAGGAAATTGAGTTGGGAAGAAATGATTAAGTGCCACAATGGGAAAGCCCTCTACAAATTGTTAAGTAAATTAAAAGACTGACCCTATCTACTAAGCTGTCCATAAAAAAGCAAAATCCTCACCAGGGTCACTATGGGATTTGGTTCCTAAGCCCCTAGTCTTCTTTTCACTATATTGTTATTGAATTGCTCATCTAAATCCAACCCAAATTCAAATGCATGTTGCTGGCTTGGTCAGAATCAAGGAGTCAGCTTACTTTGCTGTTGATCATGGGATTCAGTTCATGCTGCTGAACATGTATGTGCAGTTGATTCACTCTTTTGTGTCAATAAAGGTTGAAGACAAAAGGAAATTCTCACCTTTTGAACCATGAGAGCAAAAGCTCTTCCCATTCCGGAAGACCATGATATAGTTTCTTTGGATCCTGGCTGTGTTTCAAATTCAAACAAGTATTGTTCTGGTTGATGAAAAACAGAACATTCCCTCTCTCTTCCTATAGGAATGCCAAAATGCATAAAGAAACAAAGAAAGAATTTAATTTAAAAATGTTTCTATTCAGAACGAAAGAAAATCAATTAGAATAATAACTTATTTTTTTTTTCCCAAGGGGAAAACCAAATTGTAGTAGCTTTGTTTTGACAGCTTTTTGGAGAATTGGAAACATGTCATACCCCATTCATTCATGGTAATCAGTTGTTGAACACCAAGCAGCTTCATTTATGAATGAAGTAGAACAGTTTGGCAGGCAGAACAACTTACAAATATTAAAATATATTTTACACCTGAGTTTATTCTAGAACAACAAAAAAAGATAAATCAATACAAGTATTTTGAAAACTTAATATGGAAATGCCAAACCTCCAGTTGCTAACCCTTTCAGATTTCTTTTTTCTTAAGATTTGAAATTGTAAACTATTCACTCAGCCTGTAGTTGCCACCCACCCCCCGAAATAGGAAAAATGAAACCAGAGAATCCAAATGGTTATTTCTTTCTATAACCCGGGGTTGGGAGGTGGGGAATCCTTATTTGGGAAGGGAGAGGAGAAATGCCTGGGTTTCCGTTATGAGTTTAGTGTGACCAGAACTGTGTGCAAATATATGAAGAATTTACATTTTTCAATAGTGAAAAAAAAAAAATCATTCATCCATGTCCACCAAGGCCAGTTTAGAACAGGAGAAATTTAGGGTAGTTGTAGCATAGAGTTTAATGGCTAAAAGAGGAGCTAAAGATATAAATTAGTTACTAAGAGGAATTATGATTTTCTTCTTCCCCAAAGAAATTTAAACATCTGCTTAGCGTATCTTGGATAACCTAGGTGCTCTTCCATCCAGGGACAGGCATCAGCACTGATCGTCATGGGTCGGGAGGATGAGGCAGTTCTTCCCTCCTCCCCATCTCAGGACTTGTTTATACAGCTTACACATTTTATACTTTACAGTACAAGTGAAACTCACTTTCACTGTTTCTCATTGCCCAGCAACCAGCTCACTTGCTCCTTTTGGCTTATCGCAGAAGGGCTGAAATCCCCGGACAGAGGGAGAGAAAAGGCAAGAAGGCAGAGAGAGAGACCCAACCCGGCTTCCTCTAAGGAACCTGTGACTCATCCCTGAGTTCCCCCACCCCCAAGCAATTTTCATCAAACCGCAGCCCCCCCAAATGAGTTGTTAACATTTTCTTCAGTGGTGCAATCTTGTTCTGAGATTACAGGGAATGCTGGGTTTTATTAGGGTTCTTTCAACAAACTCATTTAATTGTGGCTGCCCGTTGGCGAGTGCTGAGTCACTCTCAAAGCTTCACAGCATTCCACGACACCTAATCCTTCTTTCCTTTCCTTTTTTCTTTCCCTTTTTTAAAAGTCCTCCTAATTTCCTTTTTCCCCCACCAGACTTGTCTTGGGAAAAGATTAGAAGAGCCCGTGAACTTGGCTTCCTCCCTTCTGCTCCTCAGGTGAGTACCACTCATATTTCTATTATGCCAGTGTCATTAAAGAACATTTTCCCAGATTTCTGTTGAAGAATTGCCTTTTTTTTTTTAATCTTTGTGATGCTGACACTATTTTAGAATTAACCATGGAAAAACTTGATGACACTTCCATGTTTCTTGTAAAATTCATCTTTGGAGTAATTTGACAGTGTGTGTTTTCCCCTTGGACATTTTAAAGAGCTGGATTTCCGTCTCTTTGCAGAGCATTCTAGCAGCTGTGTCTCATTTGCTCTGCAAGGGCATTAGAAGAAATGGCTATTTTAGAAGCTGCTTAACATATGGGATAATTGTTTTAAAGCACTTTACAGTTTGCATAGTGCTTTCCCATTATTTTGCCCAGCCATTTCTCACAGAAGCTCAGGACATATTATTTACATTTTTCAGAAAGGGAAATAATGGTACTGAAGACGTCACATAAAAACAGACTGGCAGGGCAATTGATCTTCTAAATTAATCAGCAGATTAAAATCTCTTCCTTCCAATCCTTTGATACCTGTGACCAGAAAGCCTCCTGCCTTTTGACCTGAACAGGTAGACAGCTGTACCAGCTGAGCTTCACAGGAGTGTGTAGTCTAGCTAGTTTTAGGTCCACCCTAACAAAGAGCTGCCTCAGTGATTAGATACTAAGACACTGTTAAAAGAGATTGGACATGATTTAGCTAGTTTTATTAAAAGTGGTGTAGTGGGTGGCTGAAACCACTGGTTTTGGAGTCAGACTTGTTGGGTGTAAATGCAAGCTCCCACTATGTCAGCCGTGTGGCATTCATGAGTTATTTAACCTGTCAGACTCATTTTTTCTATCCATGAAATGGGAGCAATAGTTTCTACTTCATGGGATTATTGTTATGAGGCTTAATCAAATGAATCCATATAAAGTTCTAAGCACCGTGCCTGTCATTTTTCCTGGGGTTCATTTAAGTTGATTTGTTTCATGAAATTATACATATGGCCCAGTCCAGACTGGGGATAGTTAGTAGCCTTAGGAGGTAATTGGTGGTGTAGACAGAATTTATACTAGTGTTTCCTCTGCTTTAGAGAACTGTCATAATTGTAACTTCTCATTCTATTCTTTAAAACACAAAGTGGCAATGTCATTCCTCCTGAATAATGCGTGATACAAAGGACCCCATTCAGTACGCCCATGGTATTTCAGCTCAGCACTTTGGGAATGGTAATACACAAAAAGGCAGAAGATGGCATGGATTTTCTTAAAGTTCAAGGTGAAAGTAAGGTACAGAAGAAATAACAGGGATCTGTTTATTCCGAGGGGGCTCTCATTGGCACACAGAGGACTCAGTCCCGTCTCTGTGTCTCGCTTGCTGAGTAAACTGGGAAAGGCATTGTGTTTCTCTGTGCCTTTGCTTCCTGTTATAACTGGGAATTGTAATACCTGTAGGATGGCCAACTTGTCCCCTATTTGCCTGGGCCATTCCCATGGCAAATGCTGTGTCCCAGGAACGTCCTCAGTCCTGGAGAAAACTGGGATGATTGGTCACCCTAAATACCTGCCACTCTCATCTGACTGTGTTCACCATATAGGCAATAGATATAAAGGTGCTTTGACATTTCATGAACTGAAGAATATAATCGACTTAATTGTGAACACCTAAGGTCCAAAAATAGTGCTTTGGGTTATTGGAAGAAAAACATAGTAATGTAGTATTTATAGTATATTATGTCTTAAGTAAGAATATTGCACCTTTTTCTTGGTGCATCATTTTATAAACTGCTTGGAAATATTTAATACAACTGGAAAATCCTATTAAAGGGTATACTGTGTTATATATCATCCTTATGTGTTTACATGTACATAATTGAAAGTACACACAAGCATATTCATATAGAACATTTAGGACAAGTACTTTAAGGTTATTGTGAAGATAATTTGCATTGAAAAGACCTCATTTGGATATCTTTACTTCTTGAGATGTTCTGTTTTGCACCCAAGGCATATTTTGGAAGTGATTGCCATTTACAATAAATTAATTAGTGATTTGTCTTAGAAAACTTCAAAGGAAAACAAAATAGTCTGGGGAAGGTGGCATAACTGACCATCTACTTGGTGTCATAAAAATAAGTTCCCACCAAGGAATGATAGTACATTAGTGGGAATTAACTTGAGGCAGCATTTCAATTAATTAATGCACACAGGAATTAGAATAGTTTCCAAAGAAATGATTCATTTAGTTTGCTTTCATATAATGTAGAGACTGTATTTGAGTGAAACTTCAAAATGTACAAGCAAGCATGCATTTGCTTGAAAAACCAAGTTTTTTGATTGGCTTTTATTTGTGATTTACCTAGAAGCATCTAATCAGAATCAAGCCAATGTACACCCTATAAATGCCAAAGTGAGGCTCCTTGTAGACATGCATTGCAAAGATAAATAATGTTAATACATATGCAGTATGTATTCGTAAAAGCATAAAAACAAGCAAATTTGGTCAAACTCCATTGCTTACTTATGTTAATAGAAAGAAGTAACATTTATTTAAAAGGTTAGACTCATTTTTGCTAATTTATTGCTTGGCTTTGAAAATGGAACGTGTAGACCTCTGTTAAAGGGATGGTAAGGGACTCGAAGACTGTGAACTTGTCACACACTCTTTCTTCGTCTGCCCCAGAGGACCTGCTGCAGCTCTGGGTCCATGGTACTCAGAAAAATCTTGGTAACTTATATCGAATATTCTTTGTATTAATGATCACTCGAAATAACACAGTAAAACCAGAGTGAAAAGGGCATGGCCTACCATTCCACATTCAACTTTTCCCCAAGGACTGAACTACTTTACCTCTCAGACAGAAGCAAAGAACTCATTCAGAAGCAGAGCTGAAGGCTGTTGGAGTTATTGTTGTTTTTATTCCCCTGGACAGAGGAGTAATTATGTCGGCTTCAGAGGCCTTTCTTCTACCTTGCATCGTGGCATGCTCCTGCAGGAAGAAGCCTCCATTCTATTCCTACACTTTACAAATGGAAACCCAGAAAAGGGAATATTTGTCTGAGGTCATGGATGCAAACCTTCTCAGATATTCGTTAATCCTAATTTAATTTTCCCACACTTCACCAGGTACAGCTGTATGTAATTTTTTTTGGCTTTGGCCCTGTTTTAGTTTAGGAAATACCCTCTTCCCTAAGCCCTTCCCACCATCCATTGTGATCACGAGCCCACCGCTCCTTAGGCAACAATACTTTCTTCTCTTGCTTTCGAATGGCATTTTCTTTGCTCTGAGCCAGCACACCGGTACCTCCACTCCAAGGACTCAAGCTAAGGGAATCTTCTTGATGCCCCAAAGTGCTGTATCAATATAAGGGCCATTCCTGCATTTCTCTTTATGCCTACTGTCTTTGATACAGTGATGCATCGCTCCAGGCTGGCCCTTATTTCTCTCAGGCTTCAGTAATGTGAGTCAGGGCTTTGCCTTATGGTTAATTTAGATGGTGATGAGGGCAAGCTGGAACTTGTGAGGGGAGACATAAACTGCAGCAAACCGAGGTCAGAGCTTGAACAGAACCTCCAAGAAGACAGATTGCCTGTGGCTCTGAGAGCATCATTCCCCAGACAGTAGTGATGCAGACAGAAGGTAGAAAAATGACAGTCTCCTTTGAGGGGCAAATGAGGGCACAAAGATTTTTCAAAACTCAGCCCCACAGAGAGGAAATCTGCTTGATGTTTATTCAGGCCCCTTCCTTTTAAATCTTGATTACCCTTGGCTCTGCTAGGCGCTGAAATTTATGCACCAGCGACAGGTGATTCTTATGTAAGAATGGAAGCTTGGGTGTGATAAATTTGGTCTTGAAAAATGTCTCCTTAGTTGCTGCAGATGGCAGTGTCATGATGGCAGAGTTAGACAGCGGTGACCTGCTGGGCTGTGGGCTGGGAAATGGCTACTCAGCTCAGAGCTGTCTGAGTCAGTTCCTTGTGCCTCAAGGTCATGACCACGTGGGCATAGCCCAACTATAGAGTTGACATTCATTCTAGCAACATCCTTGCCTCTCCATTAGACAATGTTGCTAGCTCACTCGAATGTCCCTCAAGAAACAAGTTGTAACCTGTGTTCTTTGTGTACGCCTTTATAATTTGGGGTTTCTATTCATGACTAGTCCTGTTAAGGGTCAATTGCATGCTTGTAAAGAATTGCTTATACTAGAGAATTTGCATCACCCGGGTTGGTTTGACCAAGGAGCCATTTCTATGCACTCCATCCCTGTCAGGTCTATCTGTGATCTAGGATCCTTCTTCAGTGGCAACTTTCAGGTCACAGATTTTTAGCATTATTGTTGAAATTCCCAAAAAGTACACACACAATTGTGAACATATAGGCCTCTCTCTATGGAGAGGGTCTACAGCTTTCATTAAATTGTTACAGAAGTTTGAGATCCAACAAATAGTAAGAGTCACCATGTAGATAAAGAAATATTCCAAAGTACCGCTTGTTTTTTTTCCAAGTGGGTTTCCCACTCTGAATTTCAGATCAAAAATGATCAGAAATTGGCAACATAAGGCAAGATTTGGAGTCAGCTAGACTCTTAATCCTGGCTTAACTCTGACTCTATATTTTCTGACCATGTGAGCTTAAATATGTTGCTTCTCTATGTCTCACATCCTTATTTAGAAAATTGATAAAGATAGAAAAAAAGTACCACCTCCTCATTATGCTATTGTGAGAATTAAATGAGACTGTACATAAATCTTGTGATGTACCTGGCATTTGAGAAACATGCAATAAATGGTAGCTAATAGTGGTAGGGGTCACATGGAACTCATGTTCCCGGAGCATGTGGGCTGACATCCAATGCCAGGTGTCTTCTTCCTTTCTACATTTTCGAATTTTCTCCTGCCTTTGTTCAGAGTGGTCACCTGCCATTTCATACTCCTCATAAGCATCAACATATTTAACCACCACTCTTAAGAGGTGCCACATTCCTATTCTGTATCCCACTTCCTGTGGGCAGAAGAATGATAATAACTGGCATTAGACTCCTGGCACTCCATTTTACAAGTGTTACTTTCTTTTAAACATCACGTTTTAATAATTTTAAAATTCATCAAAAATCATATGTAATGTGTATTTTATCTAGGGATACCTTTTTCTTACCTTACTTTATTTGCAGCAGCCCACTTCAATTCCTAGCATAGTAAATACTACCTGTAGTAGATATTTTCTGAATGAATGAAAAACCCCTAGCTTAAACTAAAAAGAAGGGATGTGGCAATGGGAGCATTAGTTATTTTACTAGACATTCTCTTGTCCATTCTTATTCCCCATTCTTCTCTCTAAAGACCACTGCAAGTATGACTTACCTTAGAAACTATAAAAAAGGATAACCTTCTATTAGGACATTCATCATCCTAATATTAAAGTGCTTTTTTTCCTCTTTGCGGTTTGAGGGCAACAGTACCAATCTCAGTCTTTCTTTTTAGAATCAGTATTTCCATAGCAAATGTAACATCATCCTCAATGGGGAATCCCATTTTTTTAGGCAAGAGATGACAGTTTGGTGAGATTGGCCAAGCGTATTTTGAAGAGAGAATGCACTAAGAGTGAAAATGTTATGTTTATGAAAATACCATGAAAGTTAAATGTGATACACTTGAAAAACATGGCAGATGATCTCACCGTGTATCCATGAAGTCTATATATCAACTCTATCAATAAATACTGTTCAAGGGAATATAAAATTCCATCCATGTATGCATTTCTGTTAGCTTATTGCCATAATCCATAGAGGTAGTCAATAAATATTTATTAGATGGATAATTATATTTATTTTGTAATATAAATAACATATTGTTTATATTGTGGTGGTAAGGAAGATACAGTAATCCTCTGTGTAATATATTTATGAACATAATATTTCTGAAGCTCAGTTAACTTATAAACCACTAAAAGAAAGTGCCTTCCATCTGTTTTCTATGACAAATAGAAACTTGAGAGAATATGCATAAAAGGCTTTTGACTGAGCCTTTTAGAGTGTGTGTGAATTGCCATTTAGTTTGTTAGCAGTTGAGTTTTGCAATTACGTCCATTCAGATAGAACAATCCTTTAGGAGCCTCCAACAGTCTTGTGGATATGCACCCGTCCCTCTTTCTCTCAATCTTGCCTTTCATAAAAGGAATAACAAGCAAAATCAGAATGGCATTGGCTTGCCTGATCAGGGCCATGAGCCCAAGTGAGGGCAGCAGCATGTGCTGCAAGAAGTCTCAAGAGCCTGTTGTCCCAGTGGGAAGACTCGCCTGAGAAGTTAGGGAGGAAGATAGCAGTGGCTAGGATAGAGCTGCCTACAGCAATCTGCTTCTTCATGAGGTGTCATTGAACCCAAGGTATTGGAATCCAGAAGAGAGTAGTCATGTGAGAGAACCAGAGAAATAGGAAGGTCACAATAGCAAAAGGGCATGAAACAAAGAGGTTATCCCCCAAAGAAAGAGTGTCATTATTCTTTACTTTATTGCTACTGAAAGCCTGTACTCACCTTTGGTTACTCAATACTGCATTTCAGATGTGTTTCCCATATCCCTGCATATGCTGTTCCTTAACCCTCCTTGTTTTGCAAGGAGTAATATGTTCTAGTGTTTTATATCTCTGTAGGATGACTGTAGTTAACAATAATATATTGTATAGTTTGAAATAGCTAGAAAGAGAATATTGAACATTCCTGACACAAAGAACTGGTAAATGTTTGAAATGAAGAATACGTGAAATTACCCTATTCCTATCGCTGTACATTATATGTATCAAAACATCACTATGTACCTCAAGAATATGTGCGATTATTATTTGTCAATTAAAAAAATGAAATAAAAAAAATATAAGCGAACAGACATGACCTTGGTTCTTATGTGGTCATTTCTACTTTAGGGAACGAGAAAAAGTAATCAGCGTTTATTGGCTATCTACAGGTGCCAGGTAACTTTATTTACTCTTTGACTCAACATGTTTTAGATGGAAAACACTGAGTCTGAGGAAGTTAAGTAACTTATCCAGAGCCACCACCGAGGTGGCAGGACAGGGTTTGAAACCCTCGGCTCTCTAGCTTTGCATTTCCATTTCTATCCTCAGGACAGAAAGAAAGTTCTGAGAAACTGAATAAAAGAACATGCTTGGTGACAAGGACTATTCTGTTTGGGGATTTATGTTCTTGCTTCCGTGCACTCCTTTTGTGTGCAGGCCAACACAGAGAGACACTTGTTTACATCTCCGCATACGTGAACCTAAGGCCTGTCCCGTCTTTCCTACGAACACAGCCGCAAAGGTCGTATTCTACAGATCAGGGTCTGTGACTGCACATCTGGCATCGGGCAGGCCAGGGCAGTAATGAAAGGTGAGAAGATAGAGGAAGGATGGATTTAACAGTGCCAGATCAAAGGCTTGCGTGTGGCCAAATCCTGGAGCACCTTGGTTTTCTTCTTACCCATCTTGATGTTCAAAAGTAGCTGTACTCGAGCTTGAGTTTATTCTAAGACGATATTGTAACTCATTTGTGGGTCCTTTTTCAGGTAGTTCTATTTAGCGTTTAGGTTCCTGTGCTTCTGTCTTGAGAATGTCTCAACTGGCTTTGCTCCTCATCCTCTATCCTGCCACTCTTCCCTGCTGAGCTTGAATCCCCGGGTGCAAAATGTTACACTGAATGCCAAGTGCAAGGCAATAGATCTGCCTGTGAAAGCTAAGTGAAACAAAAGCTTGTTACTTTCTTGTGCTTGTTAAAATGTACTGAAAGACCTTATGTGTTGGTGCCAAGGTCAGGGAGGTCAGCCCACACTTGAGTGCAGGCATTTGAGCCTGTCAAATGACTCAGTCAAATGGGAATGTTGGGGGTTTTTGCCTGATATGTGTCAATATCACTATGCATAAAAGATGTCAGTTTGCTGTATCAGAGTTTGCTATCACACTGAACCATCAGTTTAAAGAGTGACTAATGTCCTGAGGACATTTGTTTTTATAAGAAATTCCTTGCTACGGGGCAGATGAATTTTGTTGGAGATTCTTTGGTCTCCTCTTTCCTTTCCTTGTCTCTCCCTCTTCATCCTTTGTGCCTCCTCAGTGCCTCTACAAGAGTAGGACACTCTCCCCCTGCCCAGGGACGATGCCAGCACACATGCAATTACCTGTGCACCATCTACCTGCCCCATTAGAGGGGAAATTTCATGCAGACCTGTTTTCTCACTCAAGTATAATTCCTCTGCATCAATGGTGCCAAGTACAATGGTTGGCACAAACTATACGTTCAGTAAATAATTTTTGAATGAATGCAGGATAGACTTAATAGAAGAAGCACATTAATTTATTTTGCTGCATGTTTGGCTTTGCTGAAACATTTAGTTTTTTTTTTTTGGTATTATTTATTCATACTACTTCTCTCTTTTCCTCAGTCAATATTTATTTAGTGTCTTTAATGTGTCAGGCACTGAACTATATGCCAAGATGAGTGAGACATGGTCCCTTTTTCCCTGGAAGGTCGAGAGTGGGTTGTTCTGATCATGTTCATTCTCAGTTGAACAGCCATACTCAGTGAATCACCAACCATGGTGGGAAGTGGCTCTTTGTAGGAGGATGCAGAGGAAGAAGATGTTTTCCCCATTCTAGTGAATCTCACAGCTCATAGGACGGTGAACAAATAAATGCGTGAAATACATAATAACAATGTATGCCTAGCAGAAAGAAATAGTGAGGTACTGGGGATACACATAGAGGTAAAACAATGAGTGTTTTTGCCTCATATGAAACCTCCTTGATTTGTTCAACTAGTATGTAATTTATCTAACAGCTATTTTTTCTGTACTTCTGTATGCCCAACACTATGCCAGGGATGGGCACATGCCAGTGAGCGAGGGATGTGTGAGACCTGTTTCTAAGGGGGTGCAGGCCAAGGCACAAGCGTCTGACTCAGAGTCGAAAATGAGAGTGAATGTGAGTGAGAGTTGTGATAGTGAGAGAGCGGAGAGGAAGGAAAGGGACAGCAGGAAACAGACAGAGCACATCTCAGGGCTCTTGGTCAGTCCTCTGCTCTAGGTCTAAAGAATTCTAAAGATGGTAGAATTTTAATTTTTCCACTTAGAAACTTTTTCAAGAAAGAGCTCGGTATTACTGAAGTGACAGAATGTGAATGTCTTGGTCTGTTTTGTGCTGCTCTGATAGAAAACCACAGACTGGGTAATTTATAAAGAATAGAAATTTATTTCTCACAGTTCTGGGGGCTGGCAAGTCCAAGATCAAGGCACTGGCGGGTTCCATAGTCTTGTGAGGGCTGCATACTCCAGAGGAGAGAAACACTGTGTCCTCACATGGCAGAATAATGTGTGAAGCCTCTTTTATAAGGGCCTTAGTCCCATTCATGAGGGAGGAGCCCCCATGGCCTAATCACCTCTTAAAGGCCCTACCTCTTACTACTATCACTTTGGCAACACCTGAGTTTTGAAGTGGACACATTCAAATCAGAGCAGTGAGTTTAGTAGAATTATGACAAATGTCTAAATAACTTCAGCAATCTGGCTTATTCCCAGTTAGCTTATTTAACCATGAATTAATATTTTCAATGAATTTTGCGTGTAGCTCCACTATCTGTACCATCCATACTCTATCCACCTTTTTGTTTTATAAAGTATTTCCCACTTTTACAGTAGCTAGAAGCATCACATTTTATGCTCATTTAGTGTATATTTGGTACTTATTAGGAACATATTCCTAGTGATGAATCCCTAGGAATTCAGCCTCAAATCATTGACCCTGTGTTGGCATCAATAATATAGGCCTTCCTTTATAAGATGTAGTTCAAGGTGTCTCTGGAAGAGTCTGTACACTGCAGCTTTGACAAAGGGACACATAATGATGTTTGTGATTTGGTTTTAATTTCTAAAGGGAATATGGAACACAGTTAAATAACATAGAAACTCTGGAATTAAAACAGTTTGAAATTTTCAAAAGCACAACCCTCTTGAATAGTGCTAATTCACTACTCTACCTCGTTAGGCTCACTGAGGAAGACAAAACAGGACTCAAAGGACAATTACCTGTTATACTATAGCAAAAAGAAGGGTGTTTTCTCTTAAATATTGACCAAGTGCTTAATTTTTCTTGGACATAAGGCTAGGCACTTTGACATGTATCATTTCATTCAATTGCTCCAATAACCTTGTAAAAGAGATCTCATTATTATTCTGATTTTATAGATAAGGATATTGAGCCTCTGAGTGACTGAGGAAGTCCCCCAAGACCATACACCCAATAAATAAGATGAAGAAGATTTAAATCCAGATTTATTGACTCCAAAGTCCTTTCCTTCAGTAGAAATCTCTCTCAGAGGATTCTTACTATGACTTAGAGCCTTTTCTTGGTGACTCTGAGAAATTCTTCTCTATATGAAGACTAAAGGAGAAGTTCATTTGGTTTTGGTTTTACCTTCTAAAAACCTTTGGGATTTATTGGGTGATATATCATTTGTCATTTTTTTGTCCTACTGCACTTAAAATATGTTAGAGAGCCTCTCTTCAACTCAGCCACCTGTGCTGTTGGCTTTTAATTTCCACGAAAATGGCTGGACACATTTTTCTTATTCCATTCACACCCAAGGCCAGAGGGGACATTTTATTGGCATTCTTCAATAATCTTTCCCTAACATTATTTTGAGTATCCGTTCCCAATTTTCATACTACCTTCCCTTTTTTGTGCATGTGAAAGGGGGATACATTTGCTATAGTTATTTTATCATGTTAATATATTTATTCCATAATAATTATAACATAAATGTATTAAAAATAAAAATTGCATGTTTCAATCATTTAGTACCAATGATCAAAAATGTTCTTACTAGTTAGTTTTAGTAATTTAAGAATATAAGGAGCAGGGGGAAATTTCTGAATTTGGAAGGTGTCCAGATGATAGCCCAGGAACCCAAAGACAGCTCAAACCAAGTTTGAGTAATCCATTGTGTTTGGCTTACAGGCCTATCTGAAGTCAGAGAATTGGATTAGTCATGGGCATAGAGTTTTACAACTTAAAGGTGCATTTAAGATCCAACTACTACCTTATAGAGAAGGAATTAAATTCTAGAAAGGTTAATGATTTTGCCTAAAGTCAAACAGGAAGTCACAAGATCTAAACCAGTGATTCTCAAACTTTTATCTATAGATAAAAAGGAGATTAACTCCTTATCAGAAATATGGTTTGAAGATATTTCCTCCCATGAGTAGGCTGCCTTTTCACTTGGTTGATTGTTCCCTTTGCTATGAAGATGCATTTTAGTTTGATGCAATCCCACTTGTCTATTTTTGCTTCTATGGCTCGTATCTTTGATGTCATATCCAAAATATCATTTCCAAAGACCAATGTCGAGAAGCTTTTTTCCTGTGCTTTTTCTAGTAGTTTTACAGTTTCAAGTCTCAATTTTAAGTCTTTAATCCATTTTGAGTTGATTTTTATATATGGTGTGAGATACAATTTCATATATGGTATGTGTCCAATTTCATTCTTATGCATGTGGATATGCAGTTTCCCCAACACCATTTATTGAAGAAACTATTTTTCCCCATTGTGTGTTCTTTGCACCCTTGTCAAACATCCATTGAGTATAAATGCATGGATTTCTTTCTGGGCTCACTATACTGTTCCATATGTCTGTGTTTTTATGACAGTACCATACTGTTTTAATTACTATAGCTTTGGAATATATTTCAAAATTGGAAGGTTTGATGCCTTCTGCTTTGTTCTTTGCTCTTCTTGCTCAAACGTGCTTTGCCTTAACCAATCTTCAGCAAAAAGAACAAATTGGGAGGCATCAATTTACTAGACTTCAAACTTTACTACAAGGTTATAGTAACCAAAACAGCATGGTACTGGCAAAAGAACAGAGATATAGACCTTTGGAATAGGAAGGAGATCCCAGATATAAAACCATCCTCATGTTGTTATCTAATCTTCGACAAAGCAGACAAAAGTATACATTGGGGAAAAGAATCTCTATTCAATAAGTGGTGCTGGGAAAACTGGATATCCACATGCAGAAGATTGAAACTGGATCCCCACCTCTCACCTCTCACAAAAATCAACTCACTATGGATAACAGACTTAAACCTAAGGCACAAAACCTTAAGAATTCTGGAAGAAAATGTTGAGAAGACTCTTTTAGACATTGGCCTAGGCAAAGAATTTATGAAGAAGACCCCCAAAACAATCACAGCAGCAATAAAAATAAGCAAATGGGACTTGATCAAATTAAAAAGCTTCTGCACAGCCAAGGAAACTATCATTAGAGCAAATAGCCTACAGAATGGGAAAAAATATTTGCTTTCTACACATCTGTTAAAGGGCTGATAAGAATCTATATAAAACTTCAGAAAATCAACAAGAAAAAATCAAACAATGCCACCAATAAATGGGCAAAGGACATGAATAGAAACTTTTCAAAGGAAGACAGACCTAATGGACAGCACATAAAAAAGTGCTCAACATCTCTAATCATTAGGGAAATGCAAATCAAAACTACAATGAGGTATCACCTAACTCCAGTGGGAATGGCCTCTATCAAAAAGTACCAAAATAACAAATGCTGGCATGGATGTTGAGAAATTGGAACACTCTTACGCTGCTATTGGGACTGCAAATTAGTGCAACCCCTGTGGAAAGTAATTTGGAGATACCTCAAAGAGCTAAAAATAGAAATACCATTTGATCCAGCAATCCCACTACTAGGCATCTATCCAAAGGAAAAAAACATCCTATAATAAAGACATCTGCACTTGAATGTTTATAGCAGCACAATTCACTATTGCAAAGATGTGGAAACAACCCAAGTGCCTATCAATACATGAGTAGATTAATAAAATGTGGTATATGTATATCATTGAATACTACTCAACTACTAAAAACAATGGTGAACTAGAACCTCTTATATTTTCCTGGATAGAGATTGAGCCCATCCTTCGAAGTGAGGTAGCACAAGGATGGAAAAGCATGCACCACATGTATTCACCATCAAGTTGGTACTAACCGATCAACACTAAGGTGCTCACATGGTAGTAATACTTTTGGGGTGCCAGTCAGTTGGGGAGGGCAAACCCACAGCTAATGGAAGTGGAGTGCACTGTATGGGGAAAGGACATAGTCGTAGCCCTGGCTTGGGCGAGGCAAATTCATTACATGTAACCAAAATGTTTGTACCCCCATAATATCCTGAATTAAAAATTTTTTTTGAATCGTTCCTGTTAATAAAAGTATCCAAAACAGTAAAAGGAAATAAATAAGGCAATAGGTGATTGTTCTCCTGTTCACCAATGCTGTGACCTTGAATAAGTCACTTGCCCTTTCTGGATATCAATTTACTCATTCATAAAATGAGGATTTAAATCATAGGACTTCCCTGATCCCTTCAAAGTGTAATACCTTAGGCCCCCATGACCACACAGAAGACCCTAAAAATGGATACTAAATACCAAAATACCTTTGAAAAGAGAATAATGCTATTACAGCATTACTTTTTCAACTATGGATTCACTGAATTGGCCTGAAGGAGAAAGGAATATTGGTAATGTTAAACTGAATCTTGTTCATTTGTCTCTGCACTTACAAGTGTCTATGGGGTGTAAAGCATTGCAATTAAAATGTACCAAACTAGGAAAAGAAAAAGGTTGCTTTGGCTACATGGAGTCTTTTGTGGTTCCTCATGAATTTTAGAATTGTTTTTTCTATTTATATGAAGAATGCCATTGGGATTTTGACAGAGATGGCATCGAATCTGTAGATTATTTTGGGTAATATGGGCATTTTAACAATGTTAATTCTTTCAATCCGTGAACATGGTATGTCTTTCCATTTATTTGTGTCTTCTTTCATTTGCTAAGAAGGTAGATCTTAAGTGTTTGCATGAGAAAGAAGGAAGGAAGGAAGGGAGGGAGGGAGGAAGGAGAGACACAGAGAGAAAGAAAGGAAAAGAAAATGGTAACTATATGAGGTAATGAGAATGTTAATTAGCTTGACCACAGTGATCAATTCACAAGGAATACATATATCAAAATATCAAGTTGTATACCCTAAATATGTACAATTTCTATTTGTCAATTATACATCAATAGAGCTGGGTAAAAAAGAGAGAAATTGCGTATAACACAGATTCCTGGATCACAATCCCAAAGAATCTGATTCAGATCAGGGGTGGGGCCCAGAAATCTTAAGTGATTAATAAGCCTCCTGGGAGGCTTGGCTGCAGGTGGTCCTGAGACCACACTTTACGAAACACTCATCTGGAATCTGGGCCTCATGATTCTCAGTCCTGTTTCTTCCCAAAAGACTGTGCTGCCTCTCTACATTCCAAGTGACACATAAGACTCTTTGTGATTCACACGAGTGATCTTATTTCCTGACTCAACAGTTAATTCTTGATGGGTTATTCATTGAGTAATTTTCTTTCACTCAGTCGATCAGCCTCTGTGGTGTGCCAGGAGCTAGAAGTGCAACACAGCCCCACCCACAAAGAACCCATATGATAGCAACAATGGCAATAGTTTCCTTTTCTTGAGCAGTTTATTTATACACACTTGATACAGTTTATCTCATTCACTTGTCCCATTTCCTGCCTTTCAGTAAGCCTGTATATATATATATACGATAAAACACAGTTTGAGAGTTTTTCACATATATAGAATCACCTATATTCTCTGCAACTTGTTCTCCACACTTAATATGTCTCAGAAGTATTTCTCTGTCAGTTCTTCCTTTGTATATGTCTAATCTTCTATATAATAGTTTCAAATTATCCCCCAATATTGGAATACCATCATGTATTTGATGGTTTCCATATCGATGAATAGTACATTGTTTACATTTTCTCTTATTACAAATAGTGTCCTGATGAATTCCAAAGTAGGTATTTAGTATATCCATTTTATAGATGAGGAGATAGAGAAAAGTTAATTACCTTGTCCAAAGTCTTATAATGGTGGAACTAGGATTCCAGTGGAATCCTGGCTATCTCAAAGACTACAAGGTTCCTTCCTTTTTACTACGATACCTTTTAATAATTGTAGTGGGGCAAGTGCTGGATGAGGTGTGTACTACAGAATCACCAAAAACCTGGCTCCTGCTAGAACCCCAGAATCACCTGAGGAAGTGACATTTGAGCAGAATCTGGGAGTCTTCTGGGAAGAAATGGAGAGAACTACTCTAGAAAGAGGTATAGGTTTATTGCAAACCAGTCCATCACATTTATTGATCACCTACTAGAGGAAACCTATAATACACACTTGTAGGGCAATTTATGGAAAGAAGACATATTTACACATCGGGATTTTATATCATGATGTTTGTGTGTGTGCATGTGTGTGTGTCTGAAAAAATGCTTGAGTAATAAGCTAGCGAGTACAGTATAAATAAACACCAACTAATTTGGTAACTTAGACAGAGCCCGGGAAATGAGTGGGCGATGGGGTCCTGTCTTTGTGGCATGGCAAAGAAATTTGCCCTCTTAATAGTTCAGTTTCTTCCTCTGAAACGAAGAAAGTAACATCTAGTCCCTGCCTACTTGACAGGATGTTGCAAGGCTTGGTTAATTTCTGTAAATGTTTTGAGCTCCTCCGAGGTGTGTGTTCTGTAAATAGGAGGTATTAATAGCAGCCGTCAGAACTGAAACAAAACTGAGTTGAGCTGCAGTCATTTTCTGGGAAAGAAACAAAAACACCCATAAAGTATGCAGCCCATACTGGGTCTGTCACGTTGGTCCTTCTTTAAAAAGCAGCGTGGATCTCATATAGGACATGGTGACAGCTCAGGCCCTAATCTCAAGTGGGAAAATTCAGAAGACTAGCTGGATTTTCTAACATTTAATTTCCCAGCTGATTACTATGATTAAGAGCCCATCTGGCACAGCCCATTTGTGAGGTGTGTGTGCAGGGAAGTGCGAGTCTGGTAAAGGCAGAGATCTAATAGAAAGAGAAAAGAAAATGCACAGTGGAGACAGGGCCATTTCAGAGCCCTCCACTAAGATATTTAAATAGGAATTTCACCATATTAGCATCAGCGAGGCCAGTTGGCCATATGTTGTAAGAAAGGCAGTCTAAGAGACAGTGTGTTTCTCTTTCTCCGGGCTTTTATGTAAGCTGAGTGAGGATTTGGTGATGCCTTTGTCTGCCGTGGGTCTAGAGGGGCTGTGAACTGCTAAGAAGAAAATCTAGCTCTGAGTTTCAGCAGCAACGTGCCAACGTCTCTACCTGCAAACTTGTGTCAATCAAGCAGTTGCTGGGGCGACACACAATTACTCTTCTGCACATAGAGGGGGGTGATACTTTAGGATGAGGGTAACCTGGAGCTCACGATCCACTTGCTCACATCCCCCCAAAAGCAAGCTCTGAGCAAGGGGTGGAGGCAGCCATATGTTAACTCTCATATCTTCATGGCCCTTTCAGTGTAACTGCAGTTCCCGAATCCATCCACAAGCAAGTCAGTCTCACCAGTAGGACTTACAGATGTGCAGAAACCAAGGTTATCATGCTCAGCTGAACTCCTGGATGGGATTTCTCATAATTTTCTCTTACCCAGGGGATGCTATGTAAACCTGTTCCAGACAGACTTTTTGTTGTATTTTATTTCTAATCTCCAACCAGGCTTTCCCTTTGGAGGTCGAGCAGGTCTAAGTCTCCCTGAAAATTTCTACCTTGGAGGTAGAGGCTCCTGTCTCCTGTGCTCACCACTTCTGCTGGGGGCTCCAGGTCCAAAAGGAAAACTCATCAGTGACTTGATCTTAATCCCTGGCTGTGTGCACACAGGTCATTGAAAAACATCTGGCAGCTCTGACCCTTCACGTCCATTTACCAAATGAGAGTGGGAAGGAGCTGGAGAACCCATTTGCAGTCCTCCCTGGTGACAGAGGGATGAACTAGGTGCCGGTCTAACTTCAGGAGGGCCTGGGAGCCCTGTCACATTTGCTCAGTCAAAAAAGGATTAATGACCTCTGTCCAAAGGCTGGAAGGTCTCCACCTTTATGGGCTGCTATGGTAGTTCCTTAGGGCCGAGGCTAGGAAAGTGTCCTCTGGAATCTTGGAAACGTGAAAATGAAGTTGATGTCCCTACAGATTGGCATCAATACCTAATTGCTCTTTAGAGGATTCTCAGCCTGTCTCTGGGGAGGGTGCGTTTCATGAACAGCTTGTGATTGGAGTTCAGCAAAGAAATCACAATCAATAGGAGTGAGAGAGTCTCTGGTGTGGTCCCGTTAGGGCTCTGTGTCTGAAAAGGGACTTTTACTTGAATTACCTTGGGCCACAGACTGAAGCTTCATCTCCTTGTAGGAACAGCAGCCCATTAGTGAACCTGTGAATTTACAGCGAGACCTTGTTTACAATGATAAAGCTTCCTCGGGGCCT
The DNA here is from genome assembly GCA_004363605.1 of Indri indri. Taxonomy (NCBI): domain Eukaryota; kingdom Metazoa; phylum Chordata; class Mammalia; order Primates; family Indriidae; genus Indri; species Indri indri. The sequence goes on along the minus strand of RJWJ010006498.1, from coordinate 36,157 downwards.
GAGGGTTTCTGGAGCCTCTGTCTGTGGCTGAGTGTCCTAAGTAAAGGGCAAGTCTGCTGCTTTTATGTCCTGTTCAGCCACAGCTGTCTAACCTCGGAGCACGAGGGAGCCTGGCGACGTCAGTGATGTCAGATGGAAAGCATCCATAGCTTGTTGCAGCATCTTCCCCTCACCCTACTTGCCTGCACCCATCCCCAGGAACCTTCCAAGCTGTCCTGAAGAAATGGCAATGCCAGTCTGGTCCCCTTGCATTGCCCTGGGAGAGTTCTTTGTTGTCAAACGTATTGTCTTACATAGATTCTCAAGAGAACTAGATTTAGGATTAATGGATTTGGAGGTAGCACAGAAATTTCTTTCTTCTTGATTTTCTTGCCTTTAAGAGAGACTTAGATGTCGGTAGGTTTGCATCTGCCAGTGACGGGAGCAAGGGGATGGGAATTGTTTTGCTATTTTTTCTGCCTTGCTCCAGTAACTTGGAGAGTGCTCTAAAGATCATGTGAATAAAATTTGTAAGGCCTGTTTCATGCTAGATAAAAATGAAACTGAACTCCTTCTTTATTAGCTAGACTATCCAAAGATCATATAATAATAAAAATAATTCTTTTCAGGAATCCACATTTTTATCACATCGAGGCTCCTGAGTAGCTCTTCCTCACTGTCATGAGGAAGACGAAGACATACTGATACAGAGGAGCTGAGGGTCAGTCAGGAATGGCAAATACTTGGAATAAGTTTCATCATCAACCTTCTTCCCCTGGCAGTGATAACTTACTAAGTGCTCGTAAAACTCTTTCCTAGTGAGATCAGACACGATTTCAGAATCCTTCTCAAACTGTACTCCAGAGCCCCCACCCCAACAGTCAGCATAAGTGACATAATTTAAAGAATAACAATTTAAAAAGGTGGCATCTCAAGTTCTTCATGATATAATTAAAATGTTTCAAGAGGGAGTTTTAGACTCTATCTGTGGCTTTTGCCAGCCTTTTCTGTTTACAAATCATATAGATGGGATTTGAGATTCAGCGTTCCACTTACCCCACCCATTCTTGCCTGCCACCCCCAAAATACCACACCAAGAGAAATGGGAAACAGGATCCTGCTTTTATGAGCCATCCATGAGGTGATGTCTGGTCCATATTAAATGTCAGAAATAAATTATTTATGTGCGATGACAATACAGATGTGATTATATTAGGGATTAATTCTACCCAAGAGTAGCATCTTAACTATTTGAATGCCCCCCGAGGAGCGCTAGTAATGTTTGAAGTATATGTTAATAACCACTTGACTTGTAGATACATAGAAAAAATGTAAATATTTTACATGGAATACTTTGAACCTGATGTCCTCCTTCGAAAATTGAATTTGCCCTCTCCTCAGCTCTGTCCCATGTGTACAAACAAATAAAAATTCAGACAACACTGACCATGACTTCAGGTCATGGATAGGTGGGCTTTAGTCTGACTCTAGGCTAAATCGTTGTGCAGAGTTGTGAGCCTGTGGCCTGTTATCTGTCACTCATGATCAGAATGACAGGAACACGTCGTTGGATTGGCTTGACTAGAATACATGGTTGGAGACTGTTCTCAGCCTCAATTGCTCTCAATGCCAACCCCAATGTGAGCAGTTGGTTGCATCCTCTTTTGAGTTACCCAAGATGGCAGCTGCTGGAGTCCATGAGGCAGGTGTTTCCTGTATCTTAGGGTTACAGGCGATGCCAAATGGCTGACTGACAAGTAACACAGAATGAGAGATGGGGTACCTCCAAATTCTTTCAGCCAGACCTAGAACCCTCTCATCAGTTTGAGGAGGAGAGAGGAATCTGAATTCCAATGTTGCCATTACAATAATATGTGAGCTTTGGAAAGACACTTAATTTCCTCTATGTGAACTCTGTGCAACATTTAGTAATAATACCAACTGGACATGGGAGAAAATTGCTGAATGATGTGTGAAGCGTTTTGCAATCTGAAGCATTAGCTCATAAATGATGGAGAGGCAGGACATTCTGTTCCTTAACCTGTATGCAGGGCATAAGACTGAATTTCAGGGTGGAGTAAAGGAAGGCCAGTTAACAAAACGTGACAAAGATGTGGTCTTTGACCTCAAGGCTAGAAGTAAGAGATTTGGATGGCAAGCACTTATACCTGTTTGTAAATCTGTACATTTATAAAAATATGTACCTATACTCATGCTGAAAATAGAAGTTATATTACCTTAGTTTTTGAGATGTGTCTGGGCAGCAGTTTCATTTTCCAGCCACTATTAATATGGCTATTTTTCTTTCTGCATCTCAAAGGATAGGCTTCTTAAAGATTTTCCAGTGTGATATAGAAAACTATATTTTTCATCTGTTAGTTCTCTGAATTCACTTTTTATGCATCTGGTGCAGTCTCCTTTCCAAGCTAGCCTAGCCATGTTGCTCATTTGTTTACTAATATCTTTTCTTTTCCCACAAAGGTTTGGCAGGGCCGGAGGGAGGGCAGGTGGTAGTATAATAAAAGATATCTCGTATATTTTCTATTCTTTGGGGAATGTGAGAAAGCAGTAAGCCAACTTATAATGGAAAGCATTTTTTGGCAATCTAGGTGGGAAAGAATCTTCTATTTCAGGACCAGTTGTTGCATTAATCCTGTAAATTAGTTCTTCTCTTTGATAATATAGAATTATTCAGGGTGAGGCAACCCTCCCAGCCCCAGCAGATAGGACAAAGAGGCCAACAGCCAACTAGACAGGATTTTCTGGGGTTCAGGCTACTGCAGCTTCCTGAACAAGTGAAAAAGTGTAGGTGTCACTGCCCTGCCCCAGGCCAACCAGGTCACAGGGTAATTGCCCCATGGCCTGCTGGAACAGGCCCACCCTGTGCTTCTGCCTCAAGGTTCATTTTTCATTTTGATTGAGTCTTGATGGTTTAGTGCCACAAAACATCTGAGGATATACTTTGTAGGGAAAAGGTCGTAAAGAACTCCGTGGCCTCCTCTTGCCTAAAATTGAGGGCTCTGTTTCACGGAGTCCCATGGGCAAAGGGTGGGTAAGCAGGGCTAGTTGCAGGACTATGTCTTTCTCTGCAAATGGCAGGAGCAAAATCTCCATTTTGCTAGCTTAATCATTGCTTGGCGGCCTTATTTCAACTGAGGCAGCACAGCTTGCTTTAGCCTTGAAGTGTGAAAACCAAATAAAGGTTGGCAGAGGGAAGCGATGGAAGCCGCATAGCCTTCTTGGAGCATGAAGAGACACACCCAGCCCTTTGCACTAAATACAAAGACTTTCCCATCCCCTTTACCAGTATCTTGTCCCATGGCCACCCTTCCAAGGATTGTGACTCAATCAGCAGGCTCAGGTAGTTGCCCATCACTGGAGCTTTTCTGTTGTGGCTGGTGGCCCTACCTTGTGAACTTCCCTAATTAGGGAAGGGATTGAGCAGATGCTCACCTTCCAGCTGTCTTGGTGTGTGTCTTGCTAATCTCACCATCACAGCAAGGCAGGGAAACACACACACACAAGCACACATACATGTAAACACATGAATATTAACACACATGCACAAAACACATAAACACACACATGCACACACAAAATATATGTCCAATACACATGCACGCACACATATAAATGCACAAACACACATAAACACATGCATACACACAAACACACACAAATGCACACATGCAAACAACACACAAACCTACACACAGACCAGACTCTGGAGCACATGTGTTGCCCCTGCACTCTGGGCAATAATTTAAGCTATTTGTTGTCTATCCTCTCTCTGTCCTGGGGAAGATTTTAGAAATTCTAATACAGGAGGCTGAGAAAGGAAAATATTGGCTTCTACAGTACAAACATCTCTGTCCTGAAAGAAAATGTTAATTTTCCCCTAAATCAAATGTTGACATATATCAGCTGCTACTGAAGATGTGTCACTATGGGACAAGTTCTCAGCTCCAGAGAATGGATATCAGGATAGAATCTCTCCTCTGAAATGCTAGCTGGCGTAGAATCTAAACAGGTTTGGTTTAGAGGTTTTATGAATTGACCCAGTTTGTTTTCAAAAAGCTGATCTCTCTGGGACACCCTCCTGAGCAGGGGAGCAGGGTTTCACTTTGTGGAATGCACTGCTTTCTGCAGAAGCCTGGGCCCCTGCACCGTCATCTGCAGTGACCCAGGCTCTGCTTTCATCTGCCAGAGGACACAGGATTTTAATTGGAGATGTGGGAGGGAGAAAAAGTCTAAGGGTGTGGAGAAAGGACAGAATCTACAGGCAAAGGGAAATTTCCAGTGCTAGGTGTTTTGCCCGCCCCGTTCTACGACTCTCGGAATACGGAATACACAGTGTAAATATTCTTCTTTGTTCAACACCTATGCTTTAAATATTCCAAATTAAGATGCCCCTACTCTTCCCCCCAGCTAGTCTCACACACACACAAACACACACACACACACACACACACACACACACACACACACATACACACAGACTTTTAACTCGTTAAGTTTGAAAGATGATGGTGTCTAGAAGCAGTGTGTTTTGCCAGTCTGCACGGTTAAGGCCAAGATTAATGCAGAAGGTTGGTGCAACGTTGCCGCAGAGCAGCGTGATCAGAATACAAGATGGAGCATCCGGGAAAGGCCAAGAAATATGTCTGCGCTTGGAGTTTACACAAGTCTCCTTAGCAACTTGTCTGAATTTATTTTTCCCTTAATGTGTGTGGGTTCCTTCCAAACCCTGAGTGAAATGGGAGCTGAGTTTCTAACAGTCCCCTATTTCCCTTCTACTGGGGCAAAATTGTTTCCTTTGGTGAGTGAGGCTTTCTCTTTTTCCCAGCTCCTTCTCCCACCCTCCTCCCCCGCCTCCATTGAGGGAGCTCTGATCCTTTGCATTGTGACTTTGTGGACTGTTGGTAGCTTTCCAGAAATCCACGTCCCCGTGGGGGAATGATAGAGCCTGTTTCTGATGGCCACAGCTGTGCAGATTTCTGCCGCAGCCCGGCTCCTTCCAGCGCAGCTCCCGCGTGTGGCATCAGCGGAAATGCGCCCCTGTGTGATAAAATAGGGCAGAAACACCAGCTCCCTTCCTGGCCACTAGCCCTTTTCTTTTTCTGTCTTGCTCTTCTCCCTTTCTGTCTCTCACCACCCTTCCCCCAACACAAAGGCCCTGTAATTCTAATTAGAAGACGAACATAAAGCTATTAGGAAAAAAAAAGACTTTGAAGGATTTGATACGTTGGATTTTACGGGGACTGGGCTGGCTTCAGCAGAGACAACTGTAAATACTGCAGTGGTTTTACCTAAAACTGCTTTACCTTGACATAGCTCTAGGGGAGCGTAGATGCCGCCTCGCTGGAGCCGATGTCGCATATAAATCTTAGTATTTCTCTTTTTTGCCCCCTACCATTTTAGAGTCAGGGGAAAAAAGAAAAAAGGAACCTAGCCAAAAAACGTTCAGGTTTGATTCTGGCTCTTCTACAAACAGATGTTGCTTGTCATTCTGTTGTTGTTAAGCAGGCACCAGATTGGGCCAAGCAGCAGTTGTGTGTGTGTGTGTGTGTGTGTGTGTGTGTGTGTGTGTGTGTATCCAAGAGAGAGAAGAGAAACTGTTTGGGGGTGGATGGAGGAAGCTGGAAAGCAAAATAACCAGACCGATTTGGGGAAAAGTTGAGAGCAATAAGTAGATAATATAGGTTAATTTTTTTTTCTTTTCAAACCTCAGTTTGGTAAAGACTGTATAAAATCGTCGTATTCTATTTGATTGCTTGTTTTGGTTCCAAACAAAGAGGGAAATGTGGAAATCAGCAGACATGAGGGCCCTAGGTGAGAAAAGCTGAACTGCTAGGGTGAAATGCAGAAAGAGAAGAGTTTGTGGGCTGTTCCTCTGAGTCAGTCTGCACCCTGGAGTCAGGCAAAGGTCTCTCTGTCTCGGCTGAACCTAGTTTCTTGGTTTGATGGTTGCTTCTTTTTAGAAGTGTCATTGTGGGGGTTCCAGGCTCTTCTGTACCTTTCCCAGAACAAGAATCCCATTCTTACAGAGTCAAAATTTTAAAGAAATGCTAGCTCATTACATACTGTATATCTCTTTTCTTGCAGGATCCAAGTGATTTAAACCCCAATTCCTTCCCAGGCCACCCCTCCTCCCACCTTCTGATCTAATTGTGTGCGCTTTCTCGAGAGCAACATGTTAAAGTTGGCTGATGTCTAGGAAGCATTTGTGCAGCATATACTTCACTTATATTTAAGAAATGACAGACATCTGATTTTTAAAAATATGTGTCTCATGTTTCCACGTCAGAATCAGGGTCTTATTTTTTTCTCAATTTAATTCTCCTTCCCTGCTTTATTAACAAAATAGCTAGAAAGGAAGTCGTAGGCCAGCATCATTGTTTGCATTTTGAAAAGGAGGAAAAATTGTCATCCTGAGCAAACTCACTCCTTTCAAAAGTGAAAGTAGTCTTCCTTAGCCAGCTGCACACGAAACAACTTGTTACTGGCAAAGTCTCTTTCTCTTGTTTCATCGAGTGTGTCAAAAGTCAATTTGCTTCCAATTTCTCACTCTTAAGTACTGGATCTCTCTTATACATCTGTTGTAAGAGAACATTAAATGGGTTTAAGATTTTTTTAATTACAAAAGAAAAGTCCACTACTCGAATAAGCTGAGGGCATCTTGTGTTTTCATCCGATCTGTCTTCTATCATACCATTTTCCATGTCTTTCCTCTATAGTTGACCTGCACACACTTTCTTTTGTCATTTTTCGTAAAATATCTATTTTTTTAATGCAGGGAGGACTTGGTGGGAAGAAGATTATAAATATCAATCTGTAATGTTCCCTGTGCGCGAAAGGAACACGAAAACCCATGGCATTGCTTTGCCAGTCTCCTCTCTCCTTTACTCCCTTCTGGTGAGTTTTTCCTGGTTAAAAAAAAAAAAAAAAAAAGAATTAGTTCTACCTAAGCTAGCTGGCTTTGGTGCTGAAAGCCTTTCATCGCATCCTTGAGAGCTGCTCCCTCTCTGTGGTCTGGTGTCCTTGTGGCAGTGTCACAGGTGGGTAAACTGTAGCGTGACGCTTGGCACCAACAAATTACTCTTGGAGTAGCAATTGCTGGATATGCCGCTTTTGTTGAAGTGATTGGATCTTTGGGCAAAAAGCAAGGCTATAGAGGATGAGAGAAAAGATATCAGGAAAACTGAAAAGCTGTAGGGAGACCAAACACTAGCACTCTTGTCTGCTTCAGGATGGGCGTCCAGTGTCGGGTGAATGCCAAAGATTAGATTTGAGCTAGCTCGCTCTTTCTTTCTCTTTCTTTCTTTCTTTTCTTCCTTCTTTCCTTCTTTCCTTCCTTCCTTCCTTCCTTTTTCCTTTCTTTTCTTTCTTTCTCTCTTTTTTCTTTCTTCTTTCCTTATCTTTTTTCTTTCTCTATCTTGCTTTCTCCCTCTCTTTTATTTTTCTGTCTGCCTCTCTCTCTCTTTCTCTCTTCTTTCTATTTCTCTCTCTCTCTCTCTCTCTTCCTTCCTTCCTTCCTTTATCTAACATTATCCAGTCAAATCCCCCACCTCTTTGGGACAAAGGAGGTACACCGAGATTTTGTACAGGATGTACATCTTTAAAAAAAGAAGGGGGGTGGAGGGCAGAAAATCTTTCTGTTGGTGTCGTTTTGCTGACATCACCATGGATTTGGTGTTCAAGTCCACGGCCAGGCAAAACTCAAAGAAACTTCCCCCTTTGCAAGCAGCTGCAAAGTGAGTCCACCTTCCATTAGTAAAGAAACAATGAAGGAAAAGCAAACCCTGCATCTAAAACGTGGCCAATGAAAGAAGGTTGGAATGGAAGCCAGGAATCTTGCTTGGTGGAGGGGCGTAGACTCAGGAATCCATCGCAATCAGATATTTGCTTCTACAGCCCTATCAGCAGAGAGAAATAATGACTCCCGAATCCTTTCAGAGTCAAAAAGACAAAATAGTATCTCAACGATCCTGCATCATGCCAGGTAATCACTGCCCAACTCATTCATTCTACCTTAACTATTCTTAATTATTGATAGCCTATCTCTTACTCATGTTTAGCAAATGATCAGTTTGGTATAAAACATTAGAATTTGGGAGTATTGTGAGACTTTCCATTTCTGTTTAATCATTTTTCTGGTAAAATCGTTCTCAAGGTCTGTTGGTAGCCAGGGAAATTCCGGGAAAAATGTGAAGTTACTTATTTGCAAAACCTTTTTATTATGTGTAGTTCTGGAAATGAAGTAAACATAATGCTTCCTGATGTTTTTCTAGAAATACTTTTATTTCAGTTTTTGACGTTCTTTTGACTCTTGCTCTAGCGTTACTTGCAACTTAACTTTATAAAACAATTGGGTGACAAAAAGAAACCAACCAAAAAACAAGCAAAGAATCTCGGTCTGTTCAAAATATTTTAAATGTCTTATTTTCCAGATGCAGTGAATAATTTGAAGATAATGGCCTAGCAAGATGGAAGCAGATTTAAAAATAGAATTCATAAGGAGTTACCTTTTTCAGGTAATGACATGTTCCTGTGCCTTCCCAAAACCTTCCATTTTCTCAAGTATTGCAAATTTTGGGGGCATGTATGAATGATTTAATTATGAAGAATAACTATAATACATTTTAAATTTAATTTTTTAAAATAGCAACCAGTTTTATAATTTTCATAGCCAGTGACTAGAGCGGTCATGGCATTTGCCTCTGTGGAATTTGGAAATTTTTTTAAAAAATCATTACTTCATAGTGCTTGCTTCTTTTGACAATGATTTAGGCAGAACTTATTTGAAACCAGTAGGCATTGTCCTTAAACTCTGTGGCTATCTTGGGTATTCAAATTAAAAAATGTAAGTATTAGAGGATTGGCTCTAAAAAGCCCAGCATGTGTTCTGAATTCCTGGAATATAGAGCTCGTATAAATTGTATAATGACAATATTGATATTTTAACTTTAGTCATTGATTAGTAATGCTATATGGCACTTTATGTAACTATTCCGATATATATCCAGTGAGTAGCATTTGATCTTAACTCTCATGGTACAGGCAGTTTCCTTTTAGCATCATTGAAGGACTTTGTTCCACCTAAAAATGTTTAATAACATAAATGATATATTTGCTTGGTAAATTACTTCACTCTGCTTTTGTCCTTGTTTATAGGCATTAACCCAGATTTTCCAACTTAATTCTTAGTATCACTATCAAAGAGAGCCCCACAGAATTTTGCTTAAGGAAGCGAGCCAAAATTTCCTCTGAAAAGAACCGTTATTTTCCTCCTCAACATGAAGGAGGTTCTTGAAGGAGGTATTCAATTGATATTTTAGGAAAAATAGCCACTTCTAAACAAACCATTCTTTTAATAAGTCAGTATTTGATTTTCTTTTCTTTTTCCTGCAGCCTAGGTATCTTCTGATTGCTCATTTATTTTCTAAAATTAAAACTTTGGATTGTTTGGAGGCTAACACTACAAACCATTTGAAAAGAAAAACTTCTCTCTGTCCCATATTTGCCAAAGAAAAGAGAGATGCCCGCAACTGAAATGCAGCTTTGAGCTCCTTTCTATGGCCTTAGAGAGTGCCCTGCAAATTTACGAATCTGGTGCTATTTGAATGACTAAATATACCACGTTGACATATCTTTGTCCATTTCTAACACATATTACATTATATCATTTTAATAAACACGATGGTAACAATTAGTTCTCATCACTTTGGGAGCTTGGGCCTTTTCCCTTTCAATTTAATAAGAGCTCCTATGTGCCACGTATTCCCACAGTCCTTAACAGTGTTCAAAGTGCCCGTCCTTAAATACCTCTGGCCCCGTGCCTTCGTCAGAAAGATCAAAGGAAAATAAGAGGCTCAGGGTTTATTTAATTTTTGTTTAATTTTAAAAAGGAAATGAACATTGTAAAATAAATTAAGTAAAGACCATTTTGAGGTGACTGGTTTGGATACTACTTACTTCTACTTGCAATTGTTGTTTCTTTGGATCCGAAAGTTGTCACAGAGCTAGGACTAAATTCTCAGTTTTGGCAACCTCTGCAACACCAGCAAGCTCCAGGCAATCGTATCCACAGCTTACTTGCGATGAAACAGGGAACCAGTGAAGTATCTGTGAAGGGTTGTGTCTCAGTCTCTGTTCATCCTGCTGTTGGTTTCCTATTCTCTTGATTTCACCTTTTAGGTTGTATTTGTAAGGACCTGCTCTTTTCTCTGAATAATTTCCCAACTCAGCTCTGTCTTTGTTGTTGTTGTTGCTATTAATAAAGCCTCAGTTCATCTCTCAGATTCTTAAGAAAGGAGTAAATGTCCATTTGTTGAGGTAAAGGAGTTAGTTTTTTGAGAACTGGGATCCATAATCATAGCTAACACAGGTTAGAAATGTCTCTTTTTAGGTCCTTCAAAGGGATAGAGGCATATGTATTTCCCAACATCTAGGGAGGGGAATTATTTAGCTTTCCAACATGTGTCTCTGAAGTGTTTATAAATAAGACTATGTCTTCAATAAAATTCACAAAAGGAGCCATAAATGAAAGTTCATTGTCTTGGATGTTCCATTTGCATATGCAGAACATTGGCTTTGCAGAAAGGATGTTATATTGACAAATGAAATCCTTTTATATAATAAAATGGTCTCTGAAACAGAGTCATCCCTGTACTCTCAAATAGTTTCGTGGGGAGCAATCTCTTTTATGTCTCAAATTTTATAAGACACATTCCAACTTGCGCAGTGTTGGTGTCTGGACCAATAATGAGGGTGGAGACAGGGTAGGGGTGGGCACAAAACACAAACTTTTCCTGAAGATAAATATTCCAATTTAATATAGCTGGAAATCTCCTCTAGAATGGTTTTTAGAAGAGTCTCTTACAAGTCTATCGGTCGTGCTGGCTAGTTTATTTCAGTTGTTTTTCAGAATGCAAAGAAAAAAGAAAAGTTTCACCACCCTTTTTCATGTAATAACAGGTATTTAAAAGAATGAACTTGCATTTGGGCTCCCGTATTCTTTCTCTCTGCCTGTAATTTAAAGAATTTTCTTTATTTTGCTGATTTGCTACGTTGGAATCACTTTGCCCAGATTGCGTGTTCAAGACTGAAAAAATGAGTCTTCCCTATATTAAACAGAGTAATGATGAGGTTAATCTAAAGCCTACAGTGTCTGTGGAATAAGGGAAAACCAAGGGAGGTGTGTGGGGGAGAACATAGAAGATGGTTCTTAACTTTTGCCCTTCTAAGAACAGAATGAAGTTCTTTCTTTTTCTGTCATAAAGCAGTTGAGCGGCAGACTCTTTTGTTGGACTAATGGTGTTAACGTTTTATTTTCAGACATGTCAAACCCCCAAATGAGAGAAGATACTGAGGCCTGTTGCCACAAACCCGTAGATCCGAACTTGTGGTGATAGTCCGCACAAGCTTGTGTCTATAGGTATGTGTCTGTTAGGCAATCTCACACACCCCGGGCTCTGCCTGTGTGCCACTCAATACCCCTGCAAATTCTTTTACTCTCTCTCTCTTCCCTTTAGTTTCCTTTAAGAGTGGTAGAAATGGGAAAAGGGGCTGATGTGGAGGAAGGAGACATTTTGTTCTGAAATGGATGAGGTTTCTCCAAGATTCATCGATAGGCTTGCCCTGAACTCCCTTCTCTCTCCTACCTGGTCTCTGCCGTCAAGTCAGGAGTCTGGGTTTGCAGGTGAGGCAGCAAGAATTTGAGTGATTCAGAGAACTTGCTGTTGAATAATGAGTAAATATAGGTACATAAACAAGGGTTTGTTTTGTTTTCTGAAGCCTGACTAATTGTTTTTAAAGTTATTATGATCCTTTTTGCAAAGTGACAGACTTGTTTACAGGAGGACCAATTTCACCCAGATTTGGGTTCTACCTTGTGGTAGTTCTTCTTCCCCCATTGTTCTACAAGTGCATTCAAATCAGTCTTTGTAAACAAAATTGTTAAGGAGAATGGATGTGTTTAACTGCTTAACTATTTATACTTCTGTAAATACCCAGCAGTGTAAGAAGAAAGACTTTTTATAAAAACAAAAAAAAGAAACTGGCTGTTTAGATCCAAATTCATATTTGGCCAGAGCTGTTTTAAAAGTCTTTATCATGTTTAAAAGGCTAGAATGAAAATAATTTTATCCCCTTGCCTCTTAAATGTCACCATTGTGCCAGGATTGAAAAACCGAACTGACCACAGATCAAAGCAAAACTGGCTATATTTGTCTCATTCCAACAATGTGAGCTGAGGAGTCTGTAAACAGAACCCAGGGTGAAAAGTTGATCAGATTTGGATGACTCTTAAACTTTTGCATTCCCTTTTGGTCAAACTAGTGCCAGGAATTCTCTTAAGTTTTTTTTTTTTTTTTTTTTGGTGCAACCTCTTCTAACAAAAAAAAGTCAAAATGAAGTCCTTTCTGATGTTAAGGACTTAACATCAGAAAAAAATTTGAAATTCAGGTGGATACATTTTATCTCCTCTTAATAACCATACTGTTTGGAGATAGCTAAACTCCTCTATCAAGTATATAAAAATGAGATTTTCTAGTTTTGAATTAGGAAAGCCTAGATATAGATCACATATATATGTAAAGGGCAGAATAAGGAGCTCTGTGCATGCTAGAGCAAGAGGATATTGTTTATATTCATTTCCTTTGCATTTGCTTTGCATGGCATTACAGAGGATTGTCTATAGAGCTCAACTTCCAGCTTGCTAAGAAATCATTGCTTTATTATGGAATGATGAAACATTATATCCTAAAGTGAAAGATTGTCCTCATTGGTGTGTGTCATGTATAATTGTTTGCCCAAGGCCTTTGCCCACCCAATAAGCAATCTGCTTGGTTGGTTTTACATGCCTTTTTGAAGTGGTTGACTTGGAATGAATAAATGAACAACAAATTAAAACTGTACCTCCACTGGATAAACACTTATTTAATAAGGGCAAAATCACATCTCTGCTCATCATCCCTTTATCTTGCTGTTAAGTGTGCTACCGTGGGATTAATGGAGTTCATGGATCCACTGGGATCCTGAGCTCCCAATATTCCCTGTGCTGGTACAATGCTAGGACTTCAGGACAGCCAGTATGTTACTGCCAGATTGTTTCTTTTAATGGGTTTTTTAAAATCCCATTATCCCAAGAAAAAAGATTATACAGAGCAGTCAACCCTTTCAAAGTTTCTACAAGTCTTCAAACTTTATTTGATTCATCTGGTTAGAAAATATTCTAGTGGAAAGCCCAACGCCCTTGGACATTGGCCACAAGAAACAGGATATTAAATATTTTACACGATGATGAAATTCAGTATTTTTCCCTTCTTCTATGTTCATGAATGAATGGTTCCGTAGCTATTAATTATTCCTTTGGGGCTCCCTCATAGTGTACCAAATATCCTACAGGAAGTATACAGAAAGTAAAATGACCTCAGGATTTCCCCAGAAAGGCTCTGAAAATATATTTCAATAGCCACTATTGCATGTAGGTATAGAGAGAATGGGTATAAAGCAAACTTGTTTTATTAAAATTCTCAAATCATCACTGTCGAAATATATTTAAGATGTAATACCAGAACATAGTTTAGGTTTATTTTTTTAAACAGGAAAATAAAAACAGTTCTTATTCCAAGAATTACATTTGATAAAGGAAATCCCTGTATCACCAGAGTTTGGGGAAGGGGAAGCTGATATTTAGCTTTGAAAAAGTTTCATGTTTATATGTCAAAATTAACAAATATATTTCTTTACATGGGAAGAGAATAGTATGTACAAGATAGAATTCATTTTGAATTTTAAATTAATGTGATTTGTTATTCTTTCAATGTGCTTAACAATCATTCCTCAATATTTGTTAGTGCTATGGATCCTTGTCCGCTGAATATGGTATTTAATCTCATCAAATGTCGCCTAGCCTCTCCAATTAAGATTTTAAAAGTTTTGTTTGCCTATAATAGCACTGAAATTTTACAGAGAAGTTAATGTGAATGACTCTTCAAAGATATATTAGCACCTAATATGGTGGTTAATAAAGTATGAGTTGGAAAAAAAGCCACTTTTTACATTTGATGTAGCCATAAGGCTAGAAAAATTATGATTCATTCACTCATTCCTTCAACAAAATTTTATGAATATTTACTTTGTGTTTAGCTTTGCCAAAGGACAAAGACATAACTCTTTGCCTTGATTATCTGATCAGGGCCCCCTTATGTATTGCATGTCAGCTATACAAACACATGTTTTAACGAATCACATGGTTTAATCATAGTGTTTGTCCAACTTCCAAATACCTAATCAAATACAGAATATGTTTACTAATGGGTTGTCCCTTCTTTTTCCTCGTCCCAGACACTCATAGCATCGTTTGAGGTTCATCCTTACTTTATTTGGGGGATTGCTGTTGGTAGCATCTAAAACCTCAATGTCCGATAGCTGGAGAGTCTGTTTACACATGTTCAGAGTACCTATGGAAGATATTTTTTAAAGTTAAAGGGTGCAATAGATTCTCTATATCTAAAGATATATAACTGCTGTTCTCCTATAAATACCACTTACTATTTTATTTTTTATGTCTACTTTTCAATAAGAATTTTTATGACGTCATTCCATATCATAATTGCATGTTGTTCTTGCATGCCTACAAATATTGACACTAATTATGTAATGAGCCGTAATTGCACTAATACATGATAATGGGCTAAAATCAGTGTAAATAAACAAGAAAATTTACAGAACCAAAAGAGCAGCGTATTGAAAACCATTAGTATTCTAAGAGCAGCATCTTTATGTCTTTGACCTCCAGAATAAGAATGTACATGGAGAAAGATCAGTGTTTCCATTTCCAGGTATTTTAAAACTCTCTACACTGTATGTTTAGGCTCATATACTAGCACATAGAATTCTAACATGTCTCTTCATTGTGTCTTCTTTTGCTCTTCCCTGCCCTTTCCCTGCCTGGCTTCCCATTCGTGAGGGTTACATCCTGATTGCGTTTACAGAATCAGGCAAGTTGTCAATGCACGGTACATGAAAGAAATTCAAATTAAAAGGAAAGAAAATGAATTCTGTTTTCTTTTCATTTCCCAGTGAATGTTAAATCTTCTAAATAAGTGAACATCTAGAGGCAGAAGACTCAGAAATATACCTTGAGTTTCCATGTGAGATTCAGGATTTAAGGTGAACTGACCAGGTTGTATTCAGCCACTCTGTGAATTTCCCCTCCTCTGGAATCGTGGTAGCAAATCTGTCTTACTATGACTGAAGCTCCAATGTGAGTGGAAGAACAAGGGACTGGATATAAAAATAAAAATCACCTGGCCCTTAACTTTAGGTTCATTTATACTCCCGTTTATCCATTCATGCATACATTCTTGTTTTCATTTGACAAACTTTTTTTTAAAGTCCCTACTATTGGCCAGGTGGTAGCGATGCAAGTTGTACTAGATTTGCAAAGGTGAATAATGTGGTCCAGGCTTCACATAGTTCAGGGTCTAGTGAATGACACAAACAGGTAAACTGTTAATATAACATAATGGTATAAGAGTTAAATTAGAAATATATATAAAATTATGAGATAATCAGAGGAAGAACTATTTGAATTGAAGCTTTAAGAATGAGTGGGAGTTTGCTTGATAAAACCAACCTCCCAGTCTTTCCTCCCTAAAGCAGGTAGCCTTGAGCCAATAGAAGCAGCACCCTCAAAAAAAACAGCCACAGTTCATGACGAAATAGGGTTGGAAACACTGAAAAAATCGTCATTCTCTAGGCTAGTGGAATAGCATGAGGAAACACCAACTCTCCAGCATTCAGATCTGTCTTTTGAACACACAATCAGTGCAATAGAATTATTACTTAGATTTTCAGTGTGCTCAGACATTCCCCATCTCTATTTGCCCTGTTCCAGCCCTTTTGTGGTACAACCTTTGCCAGACAAAGCCAGAGTCCAGCTAGGCAATGAGGAAAGGTAGCTAGAGATAGACCACGGAGCAGTTTCCCTGGGAAAATACAGAGCTGATCAAACTTGAGTTTACATAGAGATGGGAAGTCACCAAGCTTATGAGAGTCTGTCTCCTGCTCTAGCATCTAACTGAGTCTGACGATAAAGGAAAGATCCAGTTCAAAAATTAAAAGTACAAACAGGGAAATTTACCACATTCCCTTAAAAAGAAAAAATATAGAGGCACATTTTCACAGGTTGCTAAGTAGACTGTTGAGGACGAACTTACAAAAAAGTGTTGAAACAGTCAACTCTGGAAGAAGGGTCACTTTATAAATATGAGAATTATGTAAAATATAATGATTAATACTGTTGGGTGAATGTTCAGTGTAGCTTCTATATTATTTGTTTATTTCTATTTTGCTCAGAATCCTGTTTTCTGTATCTTTTCACTGTGTTTTGGCTTAAGCCATTTCCCCTCATTTATTGATCCTTTAGCGATTCCAGTTTTTCAGTTTTACAGGGGAAATGTTTGTTTTCCTAATCCTTTTCTCAGTTGTCCAAGTTTGAATATTGGTCTACTGTTGTATTCTCTCAATGGACCAGGGGGCATTAAATTGGCCAGAACTGCCATTATGTAACATTACTATAATTTTCATGTACAAATTATTTCAAGAAGACCAGTCCCAAGTATTTTCCATCCTCCTGTTTGCATAATCATCTCAAGCCAAGGTTTTTGTGTTATTTTCCCTATTATCAGACCCTTTAATATGTTGTCTCTTACGAATGGCCCAAATAGGTGACAGCATGAAAAACCACTATAAGACTAACTTGCAATTTCATTACTTAAGAAATGGTAGCTTTCCAGCCATTGTGACTGCATGTTCCCAGGTTGAGGTAGTAGGTTGTATAGTTTAGAATTACATCAAGGGAGATAACTGTACAGCCTCCTAGCTTTCCCTGGGTCTTGCACAAAGCAACATGGCGAGAACGATCATGATTCCTCCAGGCCTTTTTTCCCTAGGAAAGCCTATGAAAGGTAAGATTGGGTACAGTTATTTTACTGGTATTTTAGAATCCAGGTTTTGTTTCATTCTTGCCCCCCTGCTGTATTTTCATGTTCTGTTTGTTGGGGTTGGATTTTGTTTTACCAAAAATACGAGACTTTGAGGGATTCAGTAGATCAGTTATCCATTGTCATGATAATGCTGCATAATAAACAACACAAAATCTCAGTGGCATACAACTGTAAACATATGTTTAGCTCATGAGCCTGTGGGTCAGTGATTTAGAATGGGCAGTTTTACTGATTTTGGCTGGGCTCATTTATTCTGCCTGTCAGCTGTAGGATGGGGTCTCTAGGATGATGGGGGCTACTCATTTCTGTTCCATGCATCACACCCTCCAACAGACTAGTCCTAGCACATTCTCATGGTAAAGGCAGAGGAGCAAGAACAAGGACAAGCCAGATGGCTTAAGGATTTTGCAGGCTTCTGCTTGCTTTATGTTTCCTAATATCTCATTGGGCAAAGGAAGCCACATGGCCAGTCCTGGAGCCAGAGTGGGAGGTACTACAAAGTTTCACAGCAAAGGACATGAACTCAGGAAGGCATTACAAATTGGGGCCATTTCTGCAGGCACATTACACTTTTTTGAATATAGCCAAGTTGAAAATAATTTTGTACCCTCCATCCATGGAAGCTCCCAAGATCAAGAGCCATGTTTTAGAATTCACATTTTGGACTTTAGGCTAAGCTGGTCTTTATCTGAATGCTACTTTATATCACTGTTAATGAGATGTACTTCAACAAACCTCTGTGGGGAAATGCCAAGAGACTGGAATGGTAATAATGTGGAGATTGATTATCTCAAAATCCAAGCTTGGTCATTTCATGGTGATAACTAATGCCATGAAAAATAGATATTTTGCCTGTCTTAGACTGGACTCTCACTATCTACAAAGAGCATATGAGCAGCAAAACCAGCACTAGAATCTGGAGTTGTTGCATGCCCAGATGCTTTTCAGTAGGAAATGCAGACAGGTAGTCAGAAGATACTTAATCTGTTTTTACTATTTTCTGGTAGTTTAATATATTATACAACATATGTAAAAGAGAATGGTTTTGCAGCTTGTGGATACAGTTTTGGTTTTGTTTTTTTTTTTTCTCTCTCTCTAAGCTACCTTAAAGAAAAGATGAAATCCCTGTGTCACCGTTTGATTCCATGCTCATATATTTTCATGGTGAATCATAGTGATTGTCATATTACTAAGCAGTCAAGAATAACTAGTGCCAGTTTGATGATAAAGCACAGCTAAAGGTTCGTTGCAGCGGAAGTAGGAGCAAGCCTTAAAGGCTCCTGTACCATCTTTATTTCTTAGCTCATTCTTTCATTCTCTAGAAGGGCCTATGGCCTTGCTCTAGAAGATGCTGTCACATTTGTTATGAATTTGACATGAAACACACTTATTACCTGTATCTGTGCAGGGTGAGTTTGTGTATTAAACATCTGTAGCCACTTGACATATAAGGACCTACTTAGCACTGTTTATACATTTACAAAACTTTTTTTTTTTTTTCAAATCAAGTTCTCTTCCTGTACAAGACAATAAGGTCCTCTCCTGTTCAGTGGCATACACTTGAGTGGGTTCACACATCCACGATTCCCAAGACCAAACCAGTGTTTGGGAGGCCCTGCTTCTGAAGACAAAGGAACTTTAATATGGTCGAGCTTCTACTGACTTGGGTCATAAGGTTGTATCTACCAGAGTTTAATAATGCCTTATTGGCTTTCAGAATGTCTGTAATGTCTAAGAGCTCAGACTGTTGTGGTTTTTAGCCAGTAGCTCATGCTGTTGTGGTTTTTTTCCCAAATAGTTTGGGAACTGCAAGGAAAATAAATTATGTTGGTGGCCACTGTAGACACATCTTTGCAGCAGTAAAGGATTTCAAGTATTTTCCTTGTCTTCTTCTTCAGTGAGTATATGTTCTATTTCCTCAGGGAAAACTCTTCACTAAATTTTGTATAATAGACAGTCATTCTTAGCCCCAGAAACCCCAAATACACCATTAACTCAAATGGCCATAGTATCTTCTGGGAATTAATCTAAGGGTTTAAAAAGGAAAAAGAAATTTGCGGCATGCTACACTTGTAAATAACATCAAGAAATTTTACTATATCTATGGATAGTATAAATGTTATTTTGATTTTTCATAATCTGTTATATTTAATCCACTCATTATATTTTCTAGTAAATTGACAAGCTTCAAAACATAAAAATGTTTCTGGCATCTTGACCTTCTTCATCAAGCACGAAATGTTTTGCTAACAAAATTTAAGGAGATGGGCCAGTTAGAACAGTTTGTAAACTTTCTTGAAGACAGGTCATCAACGCTTCTTAATTTGCAGGCATCAGTTTCTTTTTTACTTAGTTTATGAGTAGAGATATTGAAACTAGCATGTAATAATGCAATCAAGCCCCTTCTTATGCTAGGTGTGGATGCACTTTCAAAGCCATTATTTTAGGGACAAATAGTAACCTTCTCAAAGTTGGCTTTGGCACATTATCTTCTCTGAACTTTATGAAGACCCAGGGAGAAATGAGTAAACCAAGTTTTTCTTAATTCAACCAATGTATGTTTTCTACATATTTTGTGTAAGCTCTGACTGCAAATAGAATAGCACTCTGCCCCTACCCCACTACTATTCTTTCTAGCCAACTCTTAAGTGAGGCTGATGCTGTTAATGCATGGAACACACTCCTGGATAGTGATGTTTTACATAATCAAATCTTTATTAATTCCATATGTCTATGTACTTAGGCTAAGGTATTTGGGGACAGGTTTTCCATCTCTATATAAGGATATCAAGTTCCACCTTTAATTGTAGTCACACAGCCTACCTTTTTAACGTATCTTAGCTCCCTTCATTAATATAGAACCCTAAGATGCAGCACTGTGAAGCTTGCATTTTAGAAATAGGGATATAGTGACATTGAGCATAGTCCTAAAGATCTTTGCATGACAATGATCATTCATTCAACAGAAGCATCTTGGAATAGTGCATGTAAAGAGAATCCACCCAGGGCATGAGTGCGAGAACCCAACCTGGTTCTGCCATAGTCACATTATTTAAACTTTCTGATCTTCAGTGTTCAAGTATGTAAACCCATGGAATGGAACTGGATAATTTCTGAGGCACCCATAATATTGACTATTCTACATTTCTGGGACTGCCACTCAGGAATCTCAGAAGGCAGTGAGTAAAATCTTACCTCTTAGAACTGATGTCCTCCTGTCTCCTAGCATGGAAGAGTGTTTTCCCAGTTCTGTCTCTGTACTATCAAAGGGACATGAGCAGAATGGTGAGGAAGAGTTTGCAGAAATGGTTACCCCATCAAGCTACTAACACTGAAGGCTGTATTAGGGCAATGGAAAAAGTAGCCTAAGAAAACAGTAAACATGAATCCCCTTGTTTCTTCCATGGTTTGCAGATCACTAGGGTAATAAAGAAAAGTAAATTAGTTTCTACCAAGTTAATGTCTATGATCAGACACTGAATATCATTTGACAGTGTAGATTATCTCAGTGGTGAACAGGAGGGAATATGTAAAATTCACCACCTCCTTCCCTGGTTCCCATTTGTGCTCTTTCTGAACAAAAATTATGTGCTTCGTGTTCCACTGCCAACTGCAGCATGGAGCACATGAGAGCTTCTGTGGCCCTTCTCAACCCTTTTACATCAGTCACAGAACTCCTACTGTTCTGTGCTAATGCAAAATGCAATAACGTTTAGCATCAGGACATCTCTGAGTCAAGAGGTTAACGGAAAACACATCTCCCATTGTGTTCCTGCAGCTCTGATACTGTTAATGGCGAAAACACCATGGAGACAAATAGATCTCTCTTTATTCAGGAAGCTTTGAGTGAAGAGAAAGTATATATGACATCTTTATAGCATAAGAGCCCTCTCTCTATGGTGCATTAAGGAGGGTGGAGGAGGGGAGAAGTTCACGTACCATCGTGTCTGATATGGTTTGAGTCTTGTCTAGAGGAAGGATTCTATGTTCTTCATTTTCTTTCCGTTGCTTTCATAAATAGTTCCAGTTCTGGCAGCGGGAAGTGAGATTTAACCTTTTAAGGTACAAATTCAGAGAAAAAGGACTCTTTGAATACGCATAGGAGAAGACTTTATAGGGTATTTTCTAAAATGTGACCCAAAGAAATATTTGATGACATGGCCACATCTTTCTTACTTGTTCTTCTTTTGTGCATCTTGCCTTTCTCTGCTGTGGGCTTCAGGTATAAGGATTGTGGGTCAATATATCTGAGAAAGGAAACCAAGGCAAAAAAAAAAAAAAAAAAAAAAAACTCAGTACATTATGATTACACTGAGATTTTTTACTTGGAAATTACCTGAAAGTAGATTGTGTACTCTGTTTGGCCATATAAAGATATATGCAAACATATTTGGGGGATCTTATTATCCATTCACTTCAGAGTGTTCCTCAGGGAAATCTTAGTCAAGATCACTTCTCATTCCTATAGGACTTTAAAAAGAGATTTGTTTTATCGTGTATGAATTGTGATCGAAGCTAAATTTAAGATGTCCCATTTCTTCAGGTACTAAGGCCTTTTCTCACTGTAGTGGAAAAAAAATTCTGGGTCAAGGATCCGTTTTCAGGGTTATCTGCACAGTTTAGATCCACCAAATTAATTATCAAGTTTCTTATGTTATATATAGTCTTTGAAACATTTGAGGGATACAGATTATTGATTACCGCTCCATCCTTCTGTTAGATGAGTGCACTGGCTTTGATGAGGGGTGCAGGGGAAGAGGAGTGGGGATTTGCATTCAGCTTTTACGTTGAACCGGAAACTTTTAGACGCGTGTCCGAACCAGGCTATGCACTGAAATACTAGTGCTCTAATTGTTGATTCACTCGCATTAAGGGCAGCCAAATTTCATGGATAAAAGTTCATCAAGTCCAGGAAAGAGGGACAGGAATTCCAGAATGACTCATTGTTTGATGAATAAGGCCCCAAGTGTTCTGTGGTTGCCGTTTTTAAATTTGAATAAAATGTATAGAATTCAAATCATAACTTGAATTCCAAATTGGGAGAGATCATACTCAATGGTGAGGCAGCAGTGTTATAGCAATATGCTGTTTCTGGTCAACTGCTAATAAGCAACTTCGAAACATAAATTGGACAGACATTCATGATCTGTGTTCTAAATCCTCTAAGGGCTTCAGAGTCTTTTAATCTATTTGTAGCTTTTTATTATTGAGTAATGAAGTGCTGTTGATATACTGGAACCAATATGCAAAACACATATTAAATCAGGCATAATTAAAGGAGAATACATCCCCAAAGACTGAACAGAAAGGTACAAAATGAATTTATGGGAAATCAACTTTTTATTACCTGCCATGACCAAGAAGCAGAGTTTTCTGGTTAATCAATATAGTTTTCAGTAGAATTGCCATTTAGGAGATACAGGAATGACCAGTTTTTAAAATAATATGTGTTGTTTAAAACGAAAACTGTTGTAAATACAATTTAACATTTCTTAAAATTTATAAGTTATTCAGAATCCTCTATGCCTCAAGGGCAGCATTATAAAGCTACATTTATCTTGTGTAATTAGTTGACATATAAAAGTGCCAATTACAGGCTTCAGCTTGGCAGAATATTGGTCAAACTACAGTTTACCGTTTATGTTCTATGGCTTAAGTTGGAAGTTTACGTTAATATTTACTGATCTCATCTAACAGGAATGTGCCTAAAAGTTCTGTTGCAAATTAAACATTACTCTCAGCCAGTGCACCCAAACATTTACTCCTGGATATAGCATGTATTAATATTGAATACATTATCCTATGCACTTGTGTGGTTCTGAATTTAGCCTGCTCTGTTTGCTACTCCCTGCCCTGCCAGATCTTTCTACCTTTTTCTATCCCGCTCTGTGCTCTCAGAGGCTCACCTTCATGCACTGCCTCAACAATCCCTTTTGCCCTCCGGCTTCTGAATGTGTTTAGCCAAAGGGAGTCACCAGGGTGGGAAAGTGAAGAGAGAAATCAGGGCACTTACTCCCCCAACTCTCTCCCCACAGGCCACAGGGAGGACCTGGCTTCATTTCTTGCTGAGCGTGGCTGGCAGCTGTCCCTTGCGGTTCCAGCTTCCGATCCCACCACACCTGCTTGTGCTCTCAGGCCTAGCGGTCTGAGGACTTCCACTCTTGTTGGCTCTGGGACAACTCATCATTTCTTTTTGATCTCTCTTAACTCTGCCCAATCTTTGTAAACAGTCCTTCTGTTAAATTTTCCTCAGTTTCTCCATCTGAGTGTGCTATTTTCTTGTCTAGACTGATTCACCGTCTGAAGTCAACACAAACTAGATAACATAAGTTTGTCACTTGCTTTCCATCATGTGTGGGACATGAAGGATGGGGGAGTAGATATTTATCTTTCTTCTGATACTATAAGCTCTGGAAGAGCAGGGACCATACCTAACACCTCCTTTATAATTCCTCACAAAACCTGGCAAAGGGCTTAGCTCACAGGGCATGCTCAGTGCACATGGAGAGTCTCACTGAGTTCTTCTGAAATCCTCAAATTTGTTATAGGCTTAAATGGAATGTAAGCTCTTGACTTAGGATATAGACTTTAAGAAATCAAGGACCACATTATTTTATTTTTCGACAGCATTTCTAATGTGATATAATCTCACGTGATACAACTATCATACTGACTCTGGGAATTCTAACTCAATAAAAATAGAAGATTTCCTTCATGGGTTAGATTGATTTGTGTTTAGTAGATGAGAAATAATTCTATTTAAAATGCTTAGATCTAATTTTTCTACTTTTTTTTTTTTTTTACATTACCAGCTCATTCCCTACTGTTTCATTGATTTTCCTACTTGTGGGTGTGTCTTTTACCTCTTCATTAGTATTGATAATTTTCTGAATATGATCTGGGTAAGGAGAACATGTAGGGTGTCATTGAAATAGGATTTAAGAACTGCAGAATAAGGGAAATAGTTACCAAAACAGTCTTCACTATTTCCTTAGGGTTCCTATTGTTGATTTACATTATCCTTACCGTAATGCCGAACCTCTCTATACTTTCATTTTCAAAAACACTTCACATTCCATGTAACATGGAAAATACTTTGGTTTGTGGAGCAATTAGTTGTTATTGTATCATATTCACTTTCTAGTCTGTATAAATCAATGTTTTAATGTCTAATTTCTCTGAAACCAGTGAAAATAGATTACGAAAGACAGTGAAGAACAATTTTTGACTTTCTTTACTGAAAGGAAACTGCCTGGCTAGTTCAAAGAGCAGAGTTTTCACTGTTCATATTTTCCACACGAGATCATTTCTTCAACAAATGGAGGCGGGAAGAACACCATCAACTCAGATAAGTTAAACTTTGCGTCTCCCCGATAAGTGACACTGTTTCATGATAATTTTACTTGTCCACTTGGGAAGTGACTGGAGTACTATTAGATAAGTTAAAATGAAAAAAAAAAGGCATGGAAAATATTTTTGCCAACTGTTTCTTCTTGGCCTTTTGACAAAGATCACCAGTTACGTTCCCTATCTAGGGACTATCTCTTGTGGGCCAGACCGGATGATCTAATAGGTCTTTATAATCTCTAAATGCTGTGACTTTTATCCCCAAGTGAACTGCATAGTTTATTTACATAGAAACACACTCACAGGCTTAAGGAAATGCAATATGACTAATGCTGAGGAAAGTGAGCCAGATGACTCAAGTGACTTTTTTCATTCTAAATAGGATAAGTAAATTAAAATCATAGACATTCTCTCTAGTTCCCCTTTAGCATGTCAATATGTAGATTTTAGATGTCAGAATTTCCCAGTAGTGAATTAGATTTCTGCCACCAGCAAATTATAAACGTGTTGTCCTAAAACCTTTGCCGTACTTACCAAGAAAGCTCTTCGATGGAGACTTGCTTTAATTGTTATTTTAATTTCACATTCTATCCCGGGCACATGGGAAATTAAAAATGTTGGGAATGATCGAAAAATAAAAATTGCTAGAAAAATGCAAGCAGGATAAATAAAGCAAAATCACTGTGCATTTCAACTTTATTAAGAATATGTTTTTGTGCCATGGGCTACATTTATCTAGATAAATGAAGCATTGCAAGGAATCTCAATTTTTTAATAAAAAATTGCTTCCCCAGGACTGTGTTGGCAAAGACAATATTTACATTTTTAAGGACTCTTTTTTTCCTCTAGGTTTTAAAAACATGTCATGCTTTCCCCATCAGGTAATACTTTGAATGGTCTATCCAAGACCAGAAATCAAAACTGCTTTTATTTTTGTCAATATTTTTTATTTTTTAATTGAATCCCCTTCATACCCAGCATTGGGCCTCTTACAAATAAATATAGGGACAGTCAAGAGGTCTTTCTTCCAGAGGGCTTAGGGCTTCTCAGCTGATTACTTGCCCAACTCACTTTGGTGTGTAGTGCTTAGAATGTGGTTAAGTTATACCATTAAGAAGGCAGATAACAAAACCCCAATATTACCTATAGATTGTGTTCTTAAGACAATTGGATAAACTTCAGGGCAGTTCTTTCATTTTCAGAGGAGGTGTTTGAATGCTGATCCTTTCTGATGAAAATGGTGGTAGTAAGGAATTCTGTTTGGGGGCTTGATAATTGGTCCACACCATTATGCTGTCTAATTTCAGAGTCTTGATTTATCATTTGAAAATCCCTTCTATATGAGCACTGAGGAGAAAGGCCATGTAAATATAATGCATTGCTTTCTGACATTCTATAGCTTATTGCACAATTGATTATGTTGCTTATTTTTAAACTAAACCAATTCTCAAAAGATGATAATTGTTCTATAGGCTCTGTATAGTGCAACTGACCCTTGAACAACTCCGGGGTTAGAGGTGCTGACCCCTACTCAGTCGAAAATCCAAGTAATAACTTCTGACTCCCCCAAAATTTAACCACCAATAGCCTACTGTTGACCAGAGCCTTACTAATAACACAATCAATTAACACATATTTCGTATATGTTTTATATACTGTACTCTTAAAATAAACTCTAGAAAAGAAAATGTTAAGAAAATTACAACAAAGAAAAAATATATTTACTATTCATTAAGTGGAGGTGGATCATCATAAAGGTCTTCATCCTTATCATCTTCACGCTGAGTAGGCTGGGGAGGAGGAGGAGGAGGATAGGTTGGCCTTGCTGTCTCAGGGAGAGCAGAGGAAGAAGAAAACGTGCATGTAAGTGGACCTGCACAGTTCAAACCCATGTTCAAGGGTCAGCCGTATATGCCAAAAACCTAAGTAGTCACTTCCAGCCTCCTCTGCATCAGAGGCAGACATCTCTCAGGGTCACTTCTAAACATAAATTCAATATAGGATGTAGAATATATTCCTCATTCTGCCAAGTCTTATGGTTTATTAATTGGGAATACCACCCTCATGAACATAACACATTTTACTAACTTACCTCAGTGTCTCGTCACACATTCTACTTATGATTTATCTTTTTTTTAAGCTCTATTTTATTTTTAATTGAAAAATAACTGTATATATTTATGGAATACGATGTAATTTTTCGACACATGTATACATGGTGGAATGATCAAATCAGGCTAATTAGCATATCTGTCACCTCCAGTATTTATGGTTATGTGTTTAATCTCAATCACTTTCATAGTTTTCATGCTTTGAAATTATCTTAAAACTTAGGCTTTTGCTGAGGGCTAGGCTCATGGTCGAGGATATGTTTGCTCTGACTGTTTGTGCCCCCCAAAGCCTAGCTCAACGTCATTTTCTCTCTCCCTCTCTGTTTCCCTCTCCCCTCCCTGAGACAGCTCTTTCTTCCATGTTCACATAATACTCTGTTCACAAGCTAGCATATCATATTATACGGTGCTCGGGGTTATGCATGTCTATTTCACTAATAGTTTTCGTGAATTCTTGGGTGGGATGGACACCATGTTAATCATCTTTTATTCCCAGGCTGACTCAACAGGCTGTGTGTGTTCACTTGAACCAAATTTTCTTTCAGTAAACAATTTTTGACAGATCTGTGATTTAGGAAATGTTAAACTTAGGTAACCTTTGTACCCCACATGGAAGTTCTGTATAGTTTTGTTTTGTTTTGTTTGTTTAGCATCTACAGCATCTATAAAATTTTTGCCTTTCATTTTGTTCTTGTTTCAGTGCACAAGATCAAATTTGAAGTAGGTTCAACAGCCAAGGAACAACAGGGCCCAGTTGAGGCTTGGCTTTTGAAAAGTTACCTTAGGATGCTGGGAGTCACCAAAAATTAAAAGGCTCATTATGCTACGAATATGTAAAAAGAGCCTCAAGGAGAAATATTACTTTAATGCATATCAGTACAGAATGGACTTATTTTCATTACTTGATTTTTTTTTATTTTAGAATAATCACATGCAATTTTCCTACAACAAGACAAAACTTACTGGGAAGAAATGTCCCTTGTTAAATGGCCAGGCCTTGATGTACCCTTTTCTGTGTTGTTCACTGAGTGTAAATAAAACCATCCTGGTCATGAAGATGATGAATGGCTTTGCTTTGATGTTACTAAGCTTCTACAGTTGTTTTAGCTTCCTACTGAGCTACATTTCTCAGTATAGTTTTTGAAGTTCTTTTTTTTTTAACTAAGGAATACATTTTATGATGACGGCAATAGTGATGGTAATGATGGTGATTTATTTCAGTAGTATTCACTGTGCAAAAGGAACAGAGAATAAATATTGATAAATAATTGTATATATTTATGGAATACAATGTAATTTTACTTTTTTACTTTTTTCACTTAATCAAAATTGAAAAATCCTTCAAGTTAAGTGATGTGCCAATATAGCATTAACTGTATCTAGCAATGTCTATTCCATTTAAAATTCATTGAATATTAATACATTTATTCTTATGTTTTCTTTTGTTTTGGAGTCCCAGGAATAAAATACATAAATCTCTATACCTAAGAAGATTTCATACAATGCTGCCTAAAGAGTTAATGTTACAACAGTTAACCACTCATAGATTTTCTCTATCAATTTCATTTTATTTTATCAAATAATTACTAATTTTATACTCTTTTTTCTCTTTTTCCTGTGTCTACTTCAAGTTTTAATCTACCAATAACGTGGTCCATTGACAATGTGTTGTAACTTGTTCAGTCTTCACTGTGATACAGAGATTATATGTATACATACACATACACGTTATATATTATATACATACATATATTAACCATATGAGGCACATTCATTCATTCCATTATTAAGTAGTACTTTACTGAGGATTTATGCTAGGTGCTGTGGTTAATGCAAGATAGGTAGGATATTTCCTGCCTTCAAAGACCTTGAAGTGTGGTAAGGAGAATAAAATAATTATAAAATAATTACTTCACAAATACAAATGCATTAACTACAATTCCAATATGCTGTGGCGAGGCCAAAAAAGAGAATATTTCCAGTTGTAGAATCAGAGGAGGCTTCATGGAAGAGATGTACTTTGAACTGAGGTTTAAAAAATGGGTAAGATTTTGATGGGCAAAGATTAGGTAGGCAAAATATTCCTGATAAAGGGAAAAGCATAAATAAGGGACTTGATTAGAGAGAATTAGAATGTAGCTAAGAATGCAAATAGTCCATTTAAACTTAGATATAGTTTGCAAATAGGTTTAGTGGAAGAAAAGGCTTTGCAGGTAATCTGAAGTCAATTCATAGAGGGACTTGAATGCCGTGTAAAGGTGTTTGGAATTTTGCCAGGTAGCCATGGGGAGCATGTAAGTTGATTAACTGTCTACTTTAGATGATTAATTAGCTTAAAAAGTGGACAGGACAGGATGTGGGGAGACTAGTTAAGAACTTATTACCATAGACTCAGGTGACCTATGTATCAGTCTGAAAGAGTTTTAGCAGTGTGTGTAGAAAGGAAGGAATATTTGGCAGATCCTACCTGTGCAATTGGATTTCAACAGTAGATCAATAAGAATAATAAAGATTTGTTGAAGGTTGACTAGGTAAATTCACTTATTTTGGATTTAAATGGTATGGTTTTATGAATTTTTGCAGAAATAGTTGGCCAACCAATGATGGAAGCAGAGGAAACAAACAGCGATTACTCAAGATCGTAGTGTGGAAAATGAAAAGATCATAGTGTGGAAAAGGTCAAAAGATAGTAGATCATAGGGTGCTGGTGAAATCATCGAAATGGCTTCACAAGCATTACCGACTAAACAGGGCTAAGTATAGCTGGAGGAGAGTGATTGGCTTGGGGGATAGGTAGGAATTTTGGAGTTTTTAGGCCATAAGTAGAAACTGAATAGATTCAGTAGAGGTGGAGAGTGAGATGTGTGGTAATTAACAAGGGATTTCCTGAGGGTGAAGCCGTTCCAGATACTGATGCTGAAGTTCAGGTTGCAGCCGTGTGTACTGATGGCTAAAATGCAAAGAAGATAAATATCATTAGAATTGATGAAGCCAGGGTACTAGAAACATCCTCAGTATAGCCAGGATGGGGGAAAAGATCGTAAACCAAGATAGAACTAAGTTATAAAATTAAAACACTGCCAAACTGGATGAAAGTTTGGAGACAAATATCCCTGATGTGTCTCCATCTCTGAGAAAATTGTGATACTAAAATTGGGCAAATTGTCATGAAGAAGCCTCACTCTTCCTGCTGTATTCTGATAGTTGAAGAATTCTTGATTACTTACTAATTTTTTAAGAATTCAGTTTATCATTTCAAATGCAAATATCATTATGCTTATTCTCTTACTCACCCAAGGCAAGAGCCTCTAAATTCACAATCATTGGATGTGTTTACAGGTCCATTTAATTCTCATTATTCATAGCTTTTATATTTGTGAGTTTACCCACTCACTAAAATTTATTTGTAACCCCAAAATTAATTCTAGCAAGAGTTTCATGGTCATTTGTGAACATACCCAGAGCAGTGAAAAATTTATGTCCCCTGATGCCACATTTTTTGCATTTTTTGGACTTTCTGTTTATTATTTTGCTGTTTAATGTGGCCCCCAAGTGAAATGCTGACTGCTGCCTAGTGTTCCTATGCATAAGAAGGCCGTGATGTGCCTAATGAAAATGTGTGTGTTAACAAATTTTGTTTAGGCATGAGTTATAGGGCTGTTGGCTGCGAGTTCAATGCTAATGAATCAACAATATATATAAAATAAGATGTCTTGAAACAGAAACACACATAAAACAAGGTTGTGTATTGATCAGTTGACAAAAATGTGACCAGAGGTTTTTGAATACTTCTTCAGTATTTGCTAATTCACTGTTTGTGGCAACTAAGTACAACATAACTGCTGTGAATAACGAGAATTGAATACACCTTGATTTGGTTAAAGGTAGCCATCTTGGTTGTTTGGATTGCCACTCAAGTTGAAAACCAAAATTGGATTTATTTAACTTTTTATTTTAAAGTAATTTTAGACTTACAGATAAGATGCAAAAATAGTATAGTGTTTCCATATATCCTTCATCGATCTTCCACTAAAGTTAACATCATAACCATAGCACAATTATCGAAACCTAGAAATTAACATTGTTATAATACTACTAACTTATCTACAAATTTCGTTTGAATTTTCAACTTTTCCCATTAATTTCCTTTTTTTCTGGCCAAGGATCCAATCCAAGATCCCACCCACATGGCAAGTAGTGTCACGTCTTGTCAGTCCCAATCTGTGTCAGTTCCTCAGTTTTTCTTTGGCGCACTACGGGTCAGATGTTTGTAGACTGCCCTTCAGTTGGGCTTTGTCTGGTGTCTCCTCATGATTAGGTGGAGGTTATTCATTTTTGGCAAGAATACCACCGAAGTGATGATGTTCCCTTTTCAATGCATTATAGCAGGGTCAGTGACGTCAATATGCTGTCTTACGGGTGACGTAAATTTCAATCACTTGGTTAAGGTACTGTCTGCCACATTTCTTAACCATAAAGTTACTAGTTTCCCCTTTGTAATTAAAAAGTGGAAGATGATTTTTAATGCTAAAATTTTCTAGAAGATTACTCTTCAATCAATCAGTAAGCACATTATCACTAACCAATTCTGTACTGAGTATAATGATAAGTAGTTGACATATTTTTAAAGGATATTCACTTTATTTTTTATTTTTATGGATACATAGAGAGTTATACATATTTATGGGGTACATGTGATATTTTGATACAAGCCTGCAATGTGTAATGATCCAATCAGGGTAATTGGGATAGCCATCACCTCAAACACTTATTATTTCTTTGTGTTGGGAGCATTTCAAATCTACTTCTCTAGTTATTTTGAAATATGCAATAAATTACTGTTAACTATAGTCAGCCTACTGTGCTACTGAACACAAGATCTTATTCCTTCTATCCTACCTAACTGTATTTTTGTACCCATTAATCAACCTCACTTTATCCCCCCTCCTCACTAACCTTCTCGGCCTCTGGTAACCACCATCCTACTCACTACCTCCGTGAGATCATAAATGGTACTCCTTTGTTCACTGAGAACTGACATTCTAGTTGGGGAGATACGAATGGCACACATTCAACCACATATAAGAAAAAACATAGAAAACTACATTGTGGCAAATTTTGTGGCACAGGATATGAGCGATAAGAGTCATCGGGGAAGGTTTTTGGAGTAAAGCGAAAACTTGTGCGGGACTTTGAAGAGTAGGTAGGATTTTTCTCCGTAGAACTTCATAATTCATTTAATTCAGTGCAATATATTGAGTACCTCAGCTGCTTAAGGAATTGTGCTAGAAGCCAGGAATATATAGATTAATAAAAAACCAAAAACAGAGTCTGTACCTTCAAAGAGCTCCCAGTCTAGTGAGAAAGCCAGAGACACCTATCAGTGTGCAGCAAATATGATAAACGTTGCTAGAGCTGGGAGAGGGGAAGGTATTAATAGCAGGTGCGAGGGGCAGTAGCGCACCTTAGAGATGGAAGAAAGGTAACCTTCAGGTTACGTAGTCTAAATTTCTGCACTCCAAGAATGCCAAAAAAATCTACAAGGATGTCACTCAATCTATATATGAACACTTCTAGTCACAAGAAGTTAGTTTCTCAAGACATCTTATTCTACTGCATTATGTCTCTTACTGATAAAAAATTTTTCTGTTGAACTAAAGTTTAATTTCTCCAAACTTTCAAGAATTAGTTCTTTCCTCCTCAGCTACAGAGAATAAATCTATTCCCTCTTTTTCAGGATAGTCCTTAAAAACACAGGCATTACAACCTTTCTTAATGTTTCCCTTTTCAAATTAAATATGAATAAATCTATTTACTGTGCTAGATGTATTTCTAGACTATATGTGATTTCCAGATCCTTCATAATTCTTCATGTATTTGTCTATTGATATGGCAACCAGAACTGAAAATATTCTTGGGCTGTCCAACCAATAAAGAACACCGTGTTAACTAGGCCCTCCCTCGTTCTAGACAACATAATTCTATTAATAGAGCCTAAATCTGCTTTGGCTATTTTAGAAGCAAAACTGTTGGCTTTGTTTATCTTTTCCTTATAAATAATCCATGCCCCCTGACTCTCATCCTGACCTCCTCTCCTGAAAAATTTTTAGAATAATAATTATATAGGGTCTCCCCCATCCAGTTGAGTTGAAGTTTTGAACCCATCATTCAAAATATATTTATTTCAGTCACATTTTGTGCTCTTCATTTTGACCTCTTGTTGGAGTTCTCTTTGAACTTTTAATTGTGTCATCTGGCATAGCTTTTATTTTCCTCCACTTTCAATATCTGCAAATTTGATAAGAATGTAATCTATTTTTATCCAAGGCTTTAATATAAATAAACAAGACAGAGGGTCAAGAACAGAGCTCTTGGGCAAGCCATGTAGGTCTGGTCATTTCACAATATAAAAGAGCTCCCGTCTGTGCTTTCATTCAGCGTCTGGAGGGAACGCGTGGGGCAGGAAGGGCAAAGCGTGCTCACTGACAACGATGAGGCTGACCTAACGAGAGCCAAGGTGGCATGTTGGCCAGCAGCTTCAAATCAGGTTATATCTTAGGGAAGACAGATCACAGTGTGTCACGTCCAGGAAGGGTCATTACCGTGATGACGACAATTCTGTAATGTTTTCCTGCTTGTGGAGTTTTCTCACATTCACAGCCTCATAGATATGAATTGGTATGAATGCCAATGACGATTCGGGGCTAGGACATGACAAATTAGAGGCAGAATTTAAAGCAGACTATTCTGTTAATGGAATTCCAGGTGGCTTGGAGGAGGAAGGAATGAGAGGGGAGAAGGCTAGTAAGGAAGCTGCTAGGGTTATCCAGTAGGTGAGGAGGCAAAGAATTTAGAGAAGACAACAGTGAACAGTGGAGAGGAGGGGCAGTAAAAGACACACGCTGCACAGAAGAGCAATAGGACTTTGTCACTAAAAGTGGGTTTGGGGAAGAAGGAGAAGGGGCAAATCAAAGACAACCCCCCACACGTTAAATCTGGAAGAATGGTGGCGCAGTGGATTACAACAACGGAATCGGTGAGTAGTACTACTTAGGGTGAGGTCAGTTTTATTGCTTTTGTGCTTGACTTAATGGTAAGGAGAGACAAGAGTAAGTGGTAGATGAGAGTCTAAGACTGAAGAGTTCCCATCCATTAGCATAGAGAGAAGGGTTTCTATGGAATGCTATACTCAAGGAGACGCTTAAATAGCCTCGTGTGTGGCGTGGCAGAGCTGTAGGATGACGATAGCTCTCAGCACCTCTTGGGTTCTTCGTACATAGGTGGCTTAATACAAAAGTCATAAATATTGTTCCGACTGAACCAAGAACCACTTAACTTGGCAGATCTAGTTCAGATGTTGCAAATGGCAAGTGCGGTTGTGAAAATCTTGGAAATGGAGGTTGGCTAAGATAAAATATTTCCAAATCATAGACTGAATCATAGGAATAAAATCTTGGATATCCCATTTAACCATCAGCAAAAAGTTTTTCAAAGCTCTTTACCTATTTCTAAACAGAACAGCCTTTCTACATTTTTCTTTCAATGGATATTCCATGTATAGTCCTTCTATCCCCACACACCCCCAAAAAATGAGTGCGAAAAGAGAATGAAAAGATGTCAACTTCAAGCCCCATTAATCAGCCTTTAGAGAAGACCCTGTTATCAGGCACTTGATCGTGATCATCACCAGCATTCATTAAGCACCTGACTGTGCTTACGCAAAGTATACACACACTGGGCAGAAGTCACATGGGCCTGCCCTCTCTGGGCATATAGACCCTTCACTCAAGAACACGAGAGAAAATAATGTAAAATGACCAAATAAAAGTGCTCAAATGAGCGCCTCTTCAATTACATTAGCGATGCCTCGGCTATCCCTATTTTATCAACGAACAAAAATCTCCCATGTAAGTAAATTTTTCTAAGAACAAAAGCTCACCTATTCAGGCATCATGACAACTTCTGCCTTTTCAGTCTCTAAATACATTTTCTGCCCCTAACCCACTTGATGGCT
Source organism: Indri indri (assembly GCA_004363605.1). Classification (NCBI taxonomy): domain Eukaryota; kingdom Metazoa; phylum Chordata; class Mammalia; order Primates; family Indriidae; genus Indri; species Indri indri. The sequence continues at coordinate 1,691 of RJWJ010006498.1, read as the reverse complement.
AGGGGTCACCGTTATGAACTGCCGTCGTTGCGTTCTGTGCTCTCTGAAGTCTTTGTCTGCGGTTTGGCCTCTCAGGCTGCATTCTGCGTTCAGCTGTGGGTACTGGCTTCTCCTGCTCTTCCTGTGCCTGCTCCTCAGCCGCTCTCCCAATTCAGTTGTGGTTTGCTGCTCCTGGGGAAAAAGTTAACCAAAATTGTTATAAATCGTCAGTGAAAGGAGTCAGGCTACGATTCTGAGGGGGCTATAAAGAGAGAGGCATCGCGCTATTGTGGAGACACACAGATTACTGCTTTGAGTGTCCAAAAGTGTTTTATTTGCTCACTTCTGTGTTCTAGGCTGGGCTCTGGGAAGCTGAGGGGGGACGTACTGACCTCCGGGGTAAGGGAGGGCAGGTTTCCACAATTACACTAAAGGTCACAAGTTAGTAACGTAATTTGGGGATAGAAGACAAAGTCTCATGTCTGGAGAGTGGAGAAATGATAGAATTTCCTGTAATCAATCTTAATAACATAAAAATTTAGCTTAATACGACATTATGAAAACAAAAATATCCTATACCCGTCTTGAGTGCCTTCCCCAAAATATATACATGTACATATGCCATTTTGTTAATTTCACTGGAGACGATTTTCTTAAACCAGAGCAAAGTGGTTTTCATTCCCTTAACTGGGAATACTGTCATTTTCGGTGCTGAATATTGCTGTCCCCAGTGAGTCACAGAACGGTGCTCGAGAGAGCTGAGTACTGAAGAGTAAGCTAGGCACACATCTTTGCGTGCAGACAGAAAAGAGAGTCACTTTGAAAATCACAGCTGTCTTTTATTACTGAAAGATTAAGAAGTGCCATGATTGGCTCACAGTTTCAGGTTTTTTGCTAAGCTGTCTTGCTGCTGATTTGTGAGCCCTATCAGTATTCAGGTGAGCTTTTTGTGTGTCAGGTGATCTGCAGCTTTCTTTTCTTTATTTGCTATTTTTAGGTTCTTCTAGATATACTCATGTGGCAATGCTCTCCCTTCTCCACGCCGCCTACTATTGTAAAGAAAATATATTTTAATATTTAAAATTCATGATAACTTCTAGATTGGCTATTCTAAAATGATATAGAAATGATTTGATTAAAACCACCATTTAGATTCCCTCTAGTAATGTCAGCAATAAAATAATATGCTCTGCTTGCAAATTAGAAGAGTGTTGGTATCTCCTTTTTATTTGTCTTTAGTGCGTCTGTGCAGAGTGCCTGAGAATACAACATTCCCATTTTACACCTGGTTAAACCAGAACCCAGGGAGGACGAAGGGCTTGGTATCATGCTGCGATATGGCCAACAACATGCCAGGGCTGTCTGGAAGAAAAAATTAAGCAGGAAGAGTTTGATGGCAGCAGACTAAGGTTCAAGTACAGAGGCGTAATTTACAAGAGAGGTACAAGTCTAAGCAAATAGATAGGGTCCCAAATTCTAAAGGCAGGTGATAAATGCGGATATACGAACAAGCGAAGCTGGAAATCAGTCTTAGGGATGGAAGATTTTCCTTCCCTCTGCTTAGTTTTATGCTGTTTGCTGGCACAGGTGGCTCTGAGGCTTCAGGTTTGTCATAGCCACATAGAAATCCAAAGATGAATCCTGCGCCTCAATGAGAGAAGAACAGAGATACAAGGATTGTCTCTAAGTTGATCTTATTTAAGTGGCACGCT